>JAWZYV010017255.1:0-36479 GCA_038373885.1 Cheiracanthium punctorium
TCAAAGAAATTTTCGCCAAACTTATAAATAAAATGAGCAATATTTTTAAAAATCATGAGATTAAAAAAAAAAAAGAAAGAACAAAAATTGAGTCTTAAGGAGGAATAAAAAAGTGTATTTGTTAAACAAATAAGAGCTACAACGAAAATCCAATCTCGCTCGTTATGTCTCGTTCCGTCCGGATCATCCATCACTTTCAAAACTCCTCCTCTCTTAGAAGGGAAACGAGAGGACCAGTGATTTCACCCAATAGCTAGAAACGGGTCCCGATTCCCCCGTCCCTGATGCTTCGCACACTCTCTAGTAGAGATGAGACGGGCTCTGTAATTCACGATTGCGTTCGGGCTCGGGCTCGTGAAAAATTTCTCCTTTGTTGAACGTACTCCTTGAAACAAATTTTAAAAAGTGATTTATGAGATAAATAGATGTACTTATTTCAAAAAATAGCGGCACGGGGGACTAGAAGGTGTGCGAAGCTCCACTATTTATTGTATCCTATTAATGAAGTAGTTCATTTTACTTGCCTTTAGCTGACATTTCGGGCTCGGGCGGGCTCGGGCTCCAACTTTAATAATATTGCTCGGGCTCGGGCGGGCTCGGATTAAAAGTCTTCGGGCTCGGGCTTCAAAAAATGAGCCCGAACTCATCTCTACTCTCTAGTACAGGTTCCACGTATCTATGGTGTATTATATCTATGATCGTGACGGGAGGGTAAAAGACAAATTAGCTTACTTGGTAACTTATGGGTTAGGGCCGTATTTCAAAAAACAGTTAGTTAATTCTATCAGAAAGTGCGACTACTTCTGTTTCTCAATGGATGAAAGCTTAATCCTGTATACTTCAGTTAAAATGGATTTCAAGAGGTTGTACAAAATATGCAAATATAAAGACAAGGGAGAGGGCATTGCAATTTCCCAAAGTAAAATGCATGGGTCGGGAATTTTTATCCCGGCACCTCCCAAAAGTCAGGAAATTGACTTTCAGAAATTTGGTAGACACCCTGATAATGCAGCTTTAAAAATTTTCAAAATAAAAAAAGAAAAAAATCTTTTGCTAAAAAAAAGTTTGATTTTAGACGAAAGCTTTCAAGGTAAATGCGCGGGTCCCGCAGCATTTCTTACTTCTGCTATATGGCTACTCCGGCACTGGCTTCCATCGGTATACACGGTCTCTACCAGCAGCCTGGCCGAGAGAGGTTTTCACTCCTAACAGTGTTGCCAACTCTGCCGGAGGAAAAAGTGGCCGAAATCGAAGTTAAAAGTGGCCAGAAAAACAATATTGGCGTTTATTTCTAAGTAGTGGCGGCTCCTCCATTTGAGCACAGGAGCACGTGAAGCCCCCGAGGAAAAACTAAAATATAAACACATTAACAAATTAAAATTTTTTTAAAAATACGAAGTACACTTTTAAATTTTTGTGAATTTAAAACCTGAGTTTTACCCCCCCCCCCCCGCCAACACTATTATTAAATACCCTTATTATAGCTAACGCTATCGTAGCTATAGCATGGTATTGACTACAGCATAATATTTCGTCGCTCGCACGTGGGATCGGCCGTGCGATCTGGCCTTCAGAACCGCTCTCTGGGAAAAGACGCGGAGAGAGTTGCGGGAGAAGTAAAGCGCTGCTGATATGTATTTTCAAAATACATTTGTATCTTGTATTTTGTATTTTCACTCGTAAAAATAAAGTATTTTGAGACTGCAATCTTAATGTAGTTTGCATTCTGACATTAAACTAATCGTAACACCACAGATTGCAAAGATAGCATGTGCAAATGACAATCATAAAATTTCTTGATTTTCATTCCCCCCTCCCCTCCTCCTCTCTTGATGTGATGTATGAGCTGCACCCATATTACATGTGGTATTGTAACAGAAAGTGTTTGAATCTCTTAGTGATCTTTAAATCTAACTAAACAGACAAGCGAAAGAATAGCCTTTCATACACCTGTTTAAAACACAGACATTATGTTTGGTCTGGGAGTATAATCTGTAAATGAAGTCAAAAGTAGTAAAAACATTTTTGAGTGTTATTTATTGGATTCTTTAAGGGAATTTATAAACAATTTGAAATGTGTTGCTAAGTTCTAGAAAAATAAGACTGTCGGCATTTCTGTAGTAATCAGTGACGTGCATTCCGCCCAAGCAAAAAGTCAGCATATGGGTTTCGGAGTGTCGTCTCTGATTGGCTAATTCTCTGATCAAGTCATGTTTCTATAGCAGCACCCCTTCAGCAGACATTGCAGATGGGTTGATCTCACGGCAGAGAAATGGAAGAGTCAGAAAGAAAATATACTTGTTTATCCACTTTGACATTTATCTTTGTGTTAAGAAATTATGAATAAATAAGGTAGATTGTATTTTATTTCAATTTGTGATAGAAAGCAAAATTTAAAAACAATAATAGCCTTATTTTCAGTTGCCCAAGCACTGCTTGGGTGGAATGCACGTCACTGGTAGTCATATAATTGGCTATTGGTTACTGCGGTTAAGAGACAAAACTACACGACGGCTATCTTCCTACGGGGAAGATGTCTTGGGTTGAGGACTTTTTAAGATGTTCTTTATAAGGCGCATTTGCGTTACATAGGGCGTAAAACACCCCTCACTCCAGACCATTAGGGTGATAGCTTCCCGTAATAGAATGAGGTGAATCCAACTTCCGCTCTAGATGATTTTGAAACCTTTTGAGAAAACGTAAGGAACACTGTCAGTTATAGCAGCTCGAAACTTAGATAAGTGCAAAATATTTAACTCTACGATAAATTTTAAAGTCACTGAAAGACAAAACTTGAATTTTTTTAATAGGTTGTGATTTAGCTGAGTATTTATGTTCAAACGTTCAATTGAAATCAATAAATAATAAACATTATATGTAGAGGTTTGTTTTACGCACTGTGACTTTTGGAAATGAAAGTATTTATAAGTGACTGAAGGAAGGTGTTTAGAGGAGCATCTGCGCAAGCGCTTATCTCCAGTGGGAATTTGATTGTGATGTATTGCATATCGTGTATTGATCGAGAAATACAGCCAAGTCAGCGCCTAAGCGGTAACAGTATGTAGAGCCGTAGCAAGAGAGAAAGGATTAGAGAAAAGCAGTAAGTCGGCTTCGCAAGGCGAAAGCTAGGAGAAGCCAAGCCAGCCGATCGCTGACAGTGACGCAGCCCTCGATGAAGCGATTTTCAAACAAACGAGTATTCATTGTTTACATGCTCAAATGACATAGTTTTCATTGCGTCTGGAGTATGAATGCAATTTCTCAGAAAGGGTCTGTTTCGGATGTGATAGTTATACTTGTAAAATTTTGAAAAGCAACGTTTAAACAACACAAATAGCACCTTTTTCTTAACACAACTATTAAGATTGCTTTTGTTATTCTTTTTAAAATGTATTTAAATAAAATAAACTGGGATCTTCCGTGGAAAATTTTGAAAATATACTTATTTTGTGAATACATGCATTTTGTGTGTTTTGCATTTTTACTTTCCGAACATGTACCATGTAAGGAAGACAATCAATCAAGGAGAGAATCTAGAATCACAATCAAGTGTCATGAGCTCGCTTCGCGAGCGGTCGCAGATCAGCGCTGCTGATACGGGTGAAGAGCCCTTTCCAGGGCTGGTAACTGATCCCCATCTAATGGAACTTGATAACCTTATGGCAAAAAGTGATGCCGAAGTGCTCAAAATCAAGAAAAAACAAGAAGCCATGAAAAATATGTTTAAAAAACTGGATCAAGGAACTCTCAGAACCCTACCACCAGGAATTGAACTACTCAATCAACAACAACCAACTCCAGAGTGCCAGGCTCCGGGTAATATTACTTCAAGTACTATCCCCCGCCCTCAGAGGAGGAATTCCAGAAAGCTAAAAAACCTCGTAAAATGAGCAAAGCTCACACTAGTAAACCTAGAACTAGCTCTCCAATTAAGTTAAACAACTCATTTAAACTTCTCGAAAATGATGCAGAAAAAATGGATATTGCTCCCGAAACCAGTCAGGAAAATTCACAAACCAAAACTAAAACTAAAATTAAAGGGTTTGTTATCACGGACTCCAAAGATATTTTTGAAATTATTGAACTCATAAACATCAATGCTACAAAAGATTTTCATGCTAGCACTAAAGGGAAATTCCCAACTATTTACCCCCACACAGATGAAGCGGCAAGCCTCATCCAAGATACCTTAACTGAAAATAACTTAGATTTTTTCATTACCAAAAACAACGCCAAGATATTAAAAATTATTATCAGAGGCCTTCCAATCAATACTAATCTCGAAGACATCAAGGAAGCATTAAATTGTAACAGCTACGATACTATTAGAGTCAGTCAATTAAATTCTCGTTAAGACAAAAACAAACTCCCTCTATTCCAAGTTCAACTTGTCTATCATGATAAAAACTTAGTAAAGAGATTTTTAAACTCGATTCACTACTTTCATTCATCATTAAAGTAGAAAAATATCGTTCAATAAATAGAATCCCTCAATGTTATAAATGTAATCACTTCTATCACTTCGCTGATTCTTGCTTCGCCAAGACACGTTGCGCCATCTGTGGGGACTCCCACAAAACAAAAGACTGCGGAAAAGAAAAAACCGACGATCCCACCTGCTGCAATTGCCAAGGAAAACACACCGCAAGCTTTAAAGGCTGCCCTAAGTACCCAAAATCAAAACAACCTACTACTTACGCCAATGCCGTTAGTAATAATTTACCAAAATTTAAAACTAGTAATCCCACTACTCAAAATAATAGAAATTTCTCCACAAGCATCTTTCCCGAACTCACTCACACCATAAAAGAAATCGAACAGGAATTAGGAGTAATATCCATTGAAGAAATGTTAAAAGAATTAAAGACCCTTCTTAAAGAACTTAAGGAATTTAATTCCAGACAGGAAAAAATTTTGCACTTTTTAAACTACTTCACGAAGCTTGAGATTAATAATTCCCAAATCCAGGGGGTAACCCCGTAGGATGGAATAGCCAAGAACAGCCACCCCCTCCTTCTCTCGCTAAACTTCTCATTCTGAGAAGCTCTTAGCACCTAATTTCTCCCCCCCCAGTTCTCTTGTAATTAGAGTAATTAAATTAAGTCTTCGGACAACTATTTCAAACAATTCCCATTCTAATATAGCTTCTATGAGCGGAGTTGAGGGCCTAGAGCCCAGGTACTCTGGGAAACACAATCCGAAGTTCCGAAGTTCCATGTAAGGAAAGTATTGTAATCATGAAAAAATTCGACTTCGAGATTGGGGTGTATCGGGGCCGCCGCGAAAGACGGTTTCTCTAAAATGGGCCCGGAACGTCGGTTTTGTCACGTGACCGTAAGCGATCGCTCTGGCCGTCGCTGTCCTTTTAAATAATCGTTTGCTTAAGTCTCAGTTCCTTTTAATTGTGTAATCAGACAAGAAATTAAATAGATAATAAGGCGGTAATAATTTTTTTTACTTTCTTTTCTGTAATCACTGTGAGAGTGACTGGAAAAATAAAAACTTGCCTATATCATTCATGGGAGAAATATTTTTAACAAAAAATAAAATAGGGATACATCAGTTTAAATGAAAAATAATTTAATGAGTTATTTTCGCCTAGTAATAAAGCAACAAATAAGTATAAGACAACTTGATTCATTTAAATTGGTGTGATACAAAATTATATTCTAATTATATATGCTTAAAATATACATATGTTTTTAAAACATATTTGGATAATAAATGAAAATAATTTTCATAATACTATTTACGTTTACTTAGGATTCAACACTTGAATTCTTCAAACTACATAGATAAAGCAAATACTTCACTTTTGCATTTTTTATATCTAACAGAGATATTTTAATTCATATTTTTAACAACCTTAATTTTAAATATTTGCAAAACTTTGGTTCTCAATGTGCTAAAGCATTTCGAGAAAATTTCTATATTACGACAAAATACTATCAGAAACTGAATTTCAAAATATTGAGCATGATTTAGCTCTGAAAATAATTATGTTACTACAATAAATGATTTAAAGCTTTAAACTTATGTAAAAAGTACAGATATTAAACTAGCTTTTAAAACAGAATATTTACAGAAATCGCTCAAATTTTAAAACACTTCCTAGGCAGCAATTTAGAAAAGAATTTACATGATAAGCTCTTTATTCTTGAGCATAGTAATATCAAATATATTTAAAAAGGGCATAAACATTTAAGACCTTAAAATATTAAATTAATTATTGGAAAGAAAAATATACTTACTATGTTTCACACATTGTTGATAAAAGTAATCCGGATGGCTTAGTATCATAAAAATTTTTGAAACTCTATAAACAAAATTTATGTACATAGTGCTGATATAAAAACATCAAATCATAAATTTCATTCTCACAAGCTGACATGCTGCTGCATCGTTTTTTAAGTTTGAATAACTGTTCAAAAAAATGTTCAAAATATATGGAATACATTTTACTCCCAAATCAATATTTGGCCTTTTACAAATTGTGCAGCAACCGTTCATCGCATCAAATTCATCCAGTTTCTTAGTGATGAAAATTTTCAAAATGTTCTTAATGGTTTTTTGATGAAGTAAATTTTCATTGCTTTCTTGTAAGAGTGCTTTAAATATTTTAAAGTAAACAACAAATATTTTTACCATATCTGAATGAGGCTATGTTAAATTTCCTCTATCAAGAAGCATAAATTATTTTTCTATATCTTCATTTTCTTCAAATAGCATTTTTTTGTGTGTGGATACGGAATTGCTACACGATATATACTGCAGTTGATGTTTAACTTTAACTACTGCATAGCCACATATAATTATGGTATATTATTCTCTTCGTCTTTGGAGAAAGAGAAAAAAATCTATATCTTTAAAATCAATATCCATATCCAAATCTACTTCCTCTGTCTCTTCATGATAGTCATAAAGAATATTTGTTATAGAAAATTTCCAAACTGAGAAGAATGTAGTTCGATTAAGCTTTTAACAAGTAGTTTTTTTTTTCTGATCTTAGTACTTGCTGTACCGTCACATTATAATTTTCACCATTAAGCTGTCGGTACTGTCCAAATCGGCCTTCCAATGGATCAGTTTGATATTTCCCAATTAAAACATACTTACTTTTCAATTCATTGAGTTGATGTAGTATTATCTCTTTAGTTGTGTGCATAAAACCATAAAATGTATCATCAGATAATTTTCCACTTTTCTGGTATTTGTTATTAACCTTTAATTTATGCCATGCTTCCAGCCATTCAACGCAATTATCCAAGAATTATAATCGACTATCATTTGTTGAGGAAAATGGGATGGTATTGTTATCCAGCTGCTCTCTGCCTGTATCTGAATTTTTTATATTCATAATTTTCCACCATTTATTAATTATTTCCAAACAATGCATAGTTCCATGAAAACGTGTTTCATTCTGCATCGACAAGAAACAGGTTCCAAATGTTTGTTTTAAACTGAGGTCTTCTGAATTCATTTATGCTATTTTTACCAGATGTATGTATGCATGTTTGTGTGTGTGTGTGTGTGTGTGTGAGTGAACACGAAAGCTCCTAAACGGGGAATCGATTGAGCTCAAATTTGGTAAATATGTTACAAACCACCGTCGCAAGACTGGTTTTGATTTCGGTGTGTATAGGACTTAAAGTTTTTGTACAGGTCTACGACAGATTTCTTTTATATTATGGACTGGGGGGGGGGGAATTCTTGAAAGTGCTCTAGCGTTTAAACGGTCCATTCGATCGAGCTCAAATTGGGTATATTTGTTATAAACCACCGTCGTAAGACCGGTATTGATTTTGATGTGTATAGATCTTAGTATACGCCATAAAGGTATAGTTTTTCTACAGGGTTACGCAGAGCCTGATTATGACCAACAGGGGCCCCGGGCATTGATGAATTTGGGGGCCCCTATCTATGAAATTTGTTTTATTTTTCATAAAATTTTGATATAAAAAAGACTATTTCAGAACAACATTTGATATTGGGGGCCCTTTCGAGCCGGGGGCCCTGGGCAAAGTCCCGATTTGCCCATGCGATAATAAGGCTCTGGGGTTACGACAAAGATTTCTTTACATTATGGCGTATGGGGAGAAATTCTTGAAAGTGCGCTCGCGTTTAAACGACGTATTCAATTGAGCTTCAATTTGGTATCTATGTTTGAATGATTCATCTATTAAAATTGATTTAAATACTTGGTCATGATCTTAATCGTAAGTGTTCGGAAAGTCGAGTGGAGTCACTCGATTTTTTTTTTTAAATTCACGCAGTATTTTGTATTTGAATGAATGTATTTTGTATCGAAAATGTAAGACCAAAGATGACTTGTTTTAAAGTTGCATGCATTGTTTTCCTTGAACTGCTGGAAATGCAACTCTATTTTAACTTGTAAGGTGCGTCGTATCTGCCTATTTAATTTTCGAAATTTATTTTGTGATCCTCCATTTAAATAACCCACGAACCGCCACTGCTTCTCTGTGCTTGTGCTGCTGAAATATGCTTGTTTGCAAGTGTTTTTTTGAGTCATTTGGACTTTCATTACCGATTTGCAAAATACTTTGATTTTGCTTGTTGGCCAAGGTCTAGCCAATTTTCGCTTGAACGTATTTTATTTATTTAGTCTTAAGATGTAGTATATTTCGGGGGTTGGAGGGGGGGAGTTCACACTATGTGTAAAAACCTTTAGAATTCGTACACTGTAAAAGCAAGATACTCAAAAATAATGCTTTCTCAAATTTAAGAAACTCATCTCATTGAGATGGGCGCTTCCAAAGATAGGCTCTGGGCATGTGCAGAAATCCGTTTCAGAGAGAATTGGAGAAAAATCTTGAGAAAAATGAGAACACTAGATTATACTCATTTTATGGATGGTTCTCTAGAAATTTTCTTGCGCGCGTTGTATCAGTACGCAGTAAGATACAGTTCGTAAGTTTAAAGTACGGTACTAATGTATTCTTAAAACTACTCCAACGAAATATTTCCGAGCTCCACATAAACGTTTATTAAATAATTCACCAGTGTACAACTGACGTAATAAGGGATTATATTTATATTTATTCAGATGCTTATTTTTCAGTTCGAACTGTTATTTATATTTAAGCACGTCATGTACTCGTTTATGATGCAAATGTATTTTTTAAAAAAATATGAGTTCATTAACTTGCTCAGTTTTAAGTAAATCATTTTTAACGGTGTATATGCATACATGTGAGTTACTTTTTCCTTGAATTGAAAAATAAATTTAAAAAATGTATTTAATTTTTTTTACTTCTATGTGTTTTATGCAGAGTATATTCTCGAATTTTATAAGCCTTTTTTTATATAACAAAACACTTTTTATAACTTTATTTGAAAAATAAATGCCCTTTTGTTCCAATGCATTACAGTATCGAAAAAAAACAACTGTCTCTCTCTTTCTTTTTATAATTCAAGTTACATAATGCAAGTGAGATGGATGTGATTTTGACTTCACGTGTTTAAAAATGCTTATATCGATTTCGGTTAGTAGGCTTTTATATAAAAATTATACAACGTACAAAATGATTTTGCAAATTCTGATTAGCTGCGATGTATTCCCCCCCCCCCCTATTTTTTACATTGATCATGACTTAACTGTTGTTAAAAGTAGGGAGCAAAAACCCGAAAATTTTCATTGGGAACGATTTTGCAGTGTACATTGAAAGCCATCCCGTACCTTTGTAATAATCCGTATTTAAACTTCTTTCTGATTCCGATTATTGCATCCAAAATTATAACCTTATTACATTTTTAAGAAATATATTTACGCTAGCAAAAACAAGAATAGTAATCTCAATTGCTCAAACAAAAGTTGCGCGTGCAGGTATGAAAAGAAAGCAACGTTATTACCAATAGGTGCAGTTTTGACTTTTTTGTGCAGATGTTAATAAATGTTCAAGGTTTTCCCCTGATTTATTAAAAAAATATTTTGCCTATTATGAAAGTATTCATAAGCAAAGTAGTCAGTCATAATCAGTCCTCCTGACTCTACTAGTATATACATGGATGTTTCCTTTCCATGTGGTTTATTAGATTGTTGACTAAGAAAATGTATCTCAGCTGTGATAAAACAAGCCGCTTTCCGGTTTTCACTACGATTTCTACCGAAACAAGACAGATTCTCTCACTGGTGCGGTCCGTTTCCGCACGTGTTCATTCACCTCTTGGAATTCTTGTCGGAACTATATACAACGGTTTAATGATGACGGACATACTTTATGCCTCTTTCTTTTTTTTTGGGGGGGGGCGGATGTCAGCTTAAATTTTCAACAAGGAACGGAAGGCATTGAAATGAGTTTGAATTCTGGACAGAGAGTGGGGCTCAATTTTAATTTGCAGGCGTACTGCGTACTTTATACATGTTTATCTTGAAATTCGATATTGAAGGGAATATACAATAAGGGAAAAGTTGACCCCTAGAAATGTAATATACCCTATAACTCCCGATCTAAAGGCGCTCCATTCGGGTAATCAATACTACAGAGCTAACGGAATCTTGAAATTCGACTTTCAAGGGTATGTATACGACTGGACAACGTGTACTTGGCCCCTAGAAATGCAGTATACCCTGTAACTCCCAATTTAAAGTTGATCAAAAAAAAAAAAAAACCTTTTTGGCGCTTAAACGTCCTCCTTCGACGCTCAACACTACAGGGTTTACGAAATCTAGAAATTCGAATATCAGGGGGTCGTATACCAAGTGTGAAATTTGCCCTTCGAAATGCAATATGTTGTGTACTGTCGATTTAAAGTAGCTCAAAAAAAATTTTTTGGCACTCACGCATCCTCATTCGACGCTGAATCCTGCAGAGTTTACGGAATCTTCAAGTTCGTATTGCAAGGGTCTCTTCAAAGTCGAGAGGCTGAATGAATTTAACCCCCCCCCCCCCCGAGTAAATTTTTTAGTGTAACTTCTATTAAAAAGCCGCTCAATGGAAAATTTTAACCGCTCAATCACGTTCAAACGACGCTCAAACGAATGACGTTTTTAGTTTTCCTGTTCTATAAAGTCGGGGGGGTGAACTTCACAGTCCTGGACTTTGAACATCTTTAAAAAAAAATCAATGATGTTAAACACTCGAAAAAATCGATAATTATTCTTTACTATTCACACTAATTATTCTTCACTATATAAACTTATATTAACCTGTATGTCTCATGACACTTTTGGAAAAAACTCATAAGCACAAATATTGCCTTCAAAAATGGGACTGTGCGCTGGGAAATACTACAAATTTCTGTATGTTTAGGTTTTTTCCTCTGAGAGTTTCATAACTTCTATTAATTCATTGTTTGTAATAGTCCAGAGCACAACTTGTAAAGAGACATTCTAAATTATTTTGAGTCTCTAGAAAAATCGAATTCTTTAAAAAGATGTTAGAAAGTTGCATGATTTCCTCACAGGACAGCCTTAAAACCGATAAAGTAAATCTTAATCTCTCTTTTTTTTTTAAGTTTTTAGGCTATTTAGGGAAACACAGTATTGTGATTTTTTAATAACTGAAACAGCTTGATTTTTGAAAGAACTTTTTTGCTTTACATATGGGGGGGGGGAGATATCGATGAAAAAGAAAAAAGAAATATTCCGGGTTCTTTAAATATACTTTTGTTACAAACTATATAGAAAGCCATGTGATGCATTGCAAAGGTACGGCGTTATTGTTAGCTTATTGGGCTCTAACTCCCCGAGTGTTAGTCAAACATCAGCATTGCACCCAAGGGCGGGTTAAAGGGGGGCGGAGGAGGCGACCGCCCCCCCCCTCGAGAAAAAAGAAATTAATGTAAAAGATCCTATTTTACTTCTATAAAATGGATGTATATGTCAATCTTCTAACAAACCGCCCCCCCCCCCCGACAAACTTGCATTAATCCGCCACTGGCTATTTAAAAATATAGAAATTTATAAAGAAGTTTCAAACATCTATGATTATTAGAAAATGCTATGATATATCCTGGTAAATAGGATCTATCTACAGCCCTGTGTGTGTGGGGGGGGGGGCACGATGCCGGTTGCAAATTTTTTGTCAGCATATGCAGTGCACAGCAGGGAAGTCTTTTCTGTATCTAGCATGGGGAATTGTGCAAGCCCATCACTTTTGCCAGAAGACTAAAACGCAAATTCTCACAGAATGCAGCTGGAAGGATGATCAACACTTGCCCTTGTTGATTTTATTTCCTAAGAGAAGAGCTGGAAATCCTTCTGCGCGTTGTTTATCTAAGGATGAGATGGGATAGGCATTGCAGATAGGGATGGACGCGAGACGCCAGAAATCTCACATTGTCTCGCGTTCTTGTCTCGTCACGCGAGACGAGACAGGCAATTTTTTTACGAGACGAGAAAGGAAATATTTTGCGAGACGAGACAGAGTCTTGTCTCGCGCGAGATTTCTCGCGAGAATTTTCCGTCTCGCATAAAAAGCTTGTGAGAACTATTTTTACCAGAGTATATTTTAAGACATTTTTACTATAGGTGGCACTAAGGTTATGAGCTAAACCAATGAAACATGCCTGTATATACTTTTCGAATTTCCTGTTTTCGCGTAAAACGCCAAACCCCATTTAAGGAAGATTAAAAGAAAATGAAGAAGAAAATTCAGGGCCGTAACCAGACGGGGTCAACGGGGCTGAGCCCTACCTAGCAGGCTTTCAGCCCCCCCCTAAGATTTTCAAAAAATTTTTAATTTGCAGATAAATACGAAATTTTAGAAATGACTGATTTTTAACTAGATCGTTAAATCTTAGCAGGACAGGACTGGGAGGGTAGGGGTCCGCACCTGAGAAGGAGGGGCCAGGGTTATTGTGTAACCGATAAATGATAGGATGTGTTGAACTTTCGGGGTATAGGTGTGGTATGGTGTTATAATTAATTAATTATGATTGATGAATGAATGCATTAATAAAATTATTACAATTAATTTATATAAAACTATTAATTTATATTAATCATTTAATATTAATAAATCCCCTGTTTGGGACGCCTCTCTCAAAAAATTTTGAGAACAAATTTTTCAAAAAATTTTAATTTAAAATGAAGTGTTTAGAAGCCTTCTGGGAGCGCAATAGCGGTTGCAAAAAATTTTGTATGTGTCATACTTCATTTAAGTGCTTTCAGTATAGCGGTTATGATTTAAAATAAAAGACAAATCGATACATTTTTACAACTTGTGATAGTGAAAACCAACCAAGCAAAGTGATGTTGCCATTGATTAAGGGCGTATTTTGAAGAAGCAAAATATCTCTCGCGCTCTTGGCACGCACATTAAGATAAACTTGAAAACATTCTTGAAAATGAAATTGCACTATAAAATTTTTACACGTTCTGCAAAATTTCAGATATTTAAGACTTTTTTTTCCGTAAGTTTGCTATCTGATATAATTATCACTAATTTAAGTGTATAGTACAACATGTAGAGAGAATTTCCAAAAATCTTGAAGTGCTTAACATAATTAGTTTATTTGTATTTGTGTACGGGAATCAAAAGATCATTTTTGAAATATAATGTTAAGGGTGTTCCTTTTCTAAAGGGATCGTCATCAGAGGACTTTTGAACAGCTTTAAAAGCAAACTAATGATGTAAAAAAATTAATATAAGTTACTCACTAACTGTATTATGTTCTAATATCAGGGTTTTAAAAAAACCGGGTTTTTTTTAAAAAACCCCAACCCGGGTGGGTTTTATTGGGTTTTTTGGGGTTTTATTGGGTATTTTTGGGTTTTTTTAATAGCATAACACTTTTTGCATGTAAATTTTATGGTTTTATTTCAAAACAGAATAATTTTAGTGTAAAAGAAAACTTTCAATGCAAAATAATAATTATTTAATTAATTAATTTAAAATATAAAAATAACTTCAACTTTAACGCAGTACTATCTTTTTCTGCTGACATTTATAAAGGGCTCCTAATTTTTTTATGATCATAGATAAAAGTATATTATTGTTCACTTACAAAAAATGTTGTTTTTGATTGGCTGTTTTCTATTACTTTTTTAATTTATGAACTTTTTAATTTTTTTTACCTTTATGTTTTTTAAGTCATAATTATACTTTCTAGTTAGAATATAAGTTCGTAAACCTTTTGCAGGCCAACTTACTGCAGAACTACTATTTATTTAATAATTTTCTTTATAGTTATTCATTTTTGCTTTGAATGTATATTTCTTTACTTTAAAAAATCTAGAATTAATATGTCTGACATTAAATCCCACATAAACAATGTATATAATGAATCAGTTTTATATTTCTCAGTACTAAAGTAATGCAGCAACTAATAGAATACAGGATGGTTTCCTGAACCTGAATTCATTCTTGAGATACATGCTTGTAAGCTGTAAGAGAGAGACATGTCCTATTATTCCCTTATCTGGGAAAGGATTTTTTTCCCTTGTCACTATACTGATAATTACATATTTTATTCATATTTAATAACTTACTTATTAAAGAGATACTAAGTTATCCCTGCCTGCATTCTACACCTGTTCATTTTAAAACAAATATTGCAGATAGAATTGGCTCAAGGTATTATTTTTAAAAAGGTTATTATTCTTTATGTTGAAGTTGGAAAAATAATTATAAAAAATTAAACTGGCATACTTATATTTATCTAATATAATGCATTAAGTTATGTAGGTAATATTATATGTATTTAATGTCAAATAACAAATGATTTAAATGAAAGGAAGGAAAAGGTTTGATAATTTTTAATAAAACCAAAAAAAAAAAATCCATTTCTGAGTGGGTTTTATTGGTTTTTTTTAAGTGGGTTTTTTGGGCGGGTCCGAAACCGTGTCTAATATTAAACAGTAAACCTGTATATCGCATGCAATTTTCAGAAAAAAAATCTTAAGCACGAAAATTGTCTTAAACGGGATAAAATGTTACCAGTTTAAAAAAGATGCTGCAAAATTCTGCATGCAAAATTCTGCATGGTCATCTTATGGTATGGAAACGAAATTCCATGGTTTTCACTCGCAGTCGTTACAGATAAATGCTTTGGCCACACAGTGGTTGTGATCAAGGACGTACCCAGAGGGGTCTGGTCCAGGGGGTTCGGACCCCCTCCGAGATTTCAGTTTTTATAAACAAAATAATAATGGTGAAGTTTTGTTGCATAAAATTCTGCTTTTTTGACCGTTTGGACCCCCTCCGAAATTTTTGGACCCACACCGAAATTTTTTTCTGGGTACGTCCCTGGTTGTGGTCAGTGGTTTCCCCCCTTGTATTGGATCCTGTGCTTTGCTGTTGCAGTGCAATTACTTCTGTTTTTAAAGTTACAAACGCAAAACAATTGTAAAGGTAGTTTGTCCTACGAGGTTATTAACATCTGCGTACGTTTTATATACATTCGACTCGCAATTTAACGACCTCCGCGGGACCTCGGCAAGTTGGACGTTAAATCAAATATTCGTTAAATCGAAAGCTTAGAAAAGGTATTTGGAAAACGGTCTGGACTTCATCAGAGGGTCGTTAAATCGGGAAGGGTCGCAAAATCGCGAGTTGACTGTATTTTAAAGGATTTTTGAGCGGTAAGATGAATTTTGTAGGACCACGGTTTTTCATACCTAACTGTAAACTTTGTCAATTGAACACGTCATCTACTTTTGCTTTATTTCATGAGTGGATGTGGAAAGAAGCCCCTATTTCAATTAAAAAGTTTTGTTTAAATTGTTTTGTACGATTTAAAAAAAAAAAGCATTTTAAGATTAAAAATTTATGTTACTAATAATCAAACCAGTTTTCAAAATTATTTATCTGTAAACAGCTATCTTAAAGCAGCAAACAGACAAGAACGATATAAGGCCCCATACATTTATTGTGCACATTCAATGCAGTTTAGACTAACCTGCAGTTACCATGACCATTAAAATGCTATTACTGGGACGTTAGTTAAAGCTTGAGATTAAAAAAATTCCTCAGTGGCCAGTGGCCACCCAGACAGCACATAAGCTTAAATCAAGCTTGACATTTGGCTTGGCAATGCAAGCTTGGCTTAAGCTGGATTTTAGCTTTCAAAGTGCGCAGTGATGGCGCCATCTGTGAAAGAGAATGGACATTAATTGTCTAGCGTCCTCAAATTTCCTGAAAGTTCGTAAAATAGGTGTTTTATTTTATTACCAGTGCCATATTACCGGCAGGGCAAACGGTGCAACTGCCCAGGGCCAACGATTTTAGGGCCCAAAAATCTTACATCTTACACTTTTGTAATTTTAAAATAAAATTACAAAGGATAAAAAAAATTCAGAAGTTAAATAATTTTTTTAATTATAAAGTATGAACAATGAAAATAATTCAAATTTACATTTGTATAAATTAATTTAAACTTATTTTTAATTCTTCGAAATGCTCTATGTCGATATAGCATACCAATATGTAGGAAAATAACCACATTTGTAAAGAGAATTTTTAGCGTTAAAAAAAAAACAAAATTTTTCAATTATTTGTTATTTTAAGAAATATTTACAAAAATGACTAAAATGTTTGTATTCCATACATGTTAGCAACTATGATATAGCATTTCGAAGTAACGTTTAACTATCTGTTTCTTTGATTTCAGATTACTTAACACAAAATTTGTGTTAAGTAAGTAAATCCATTCTATATTTCCAAATATGGAAATTCTTCAAAATAAAATACATATATACTACGAAATTGATTTCAAAATCAGTCGTTTGTCTCGATTTTGGCCAGTAGTATTGCTCAACGATGAGTGTTGCAATATTGAAAGTTGTAAAACGTGTCCTGCTTTTAAGTTTATGTTATGCTTATTTCCCTATTAGTAGAGTCTATAAATCACACATAACATTATTTAAATTTTGATTCATCCCATGGAAAAATAAAAGAAACTTATCAGCATCGCCCATACTTATCGATCTGGCGTAACAACAGTCACTTCAAACTTGAGTCATAGCTGCCCCAGGCAGTAATGGCCGAGCGATTATCACGCGTTCCTTCCAGCCTGAAGTTCCCGGGATCGAACCCAGCCGTCCACGTTTGATGGAACAGATTAAAATAACTTAAAATTTCAGCATAGAGGGGGGAAATGCGCGGAAAAATAAAGTATGTGGGGCGCACCGTATTTTTAGAAATTTTTTTTAGGAAAATTTTTTAAGCTAGAAATTAAGCTTGAAATGTCAAGCTTGATTCAAGCTTGAAATGTCAAGCTTAATGCAAGCTGGGCAAGTGTAAACTAGAACACTTGATTCGAGCTTGCATCAAGCTTACACGCTTGAAATTTTCAAGCTTAATTCAAGCTTATTGACTTGATAAATCAAGCTTGCTGCAAGTTTGCTGTGCTGTCTGGGAGTGACTCTACAAAGTTCAGTGGCCACTTTGATATAGTTAGTAGCCAAAATTTTCCATACTTACGTAATTTTTGTTTTCGAAACCCTTGCTCCCCCCCCCCCCCTATAATTTTTCAGATTTATGAGACTTTTTTGTGCATTTAATGATTCAATGCTTTTTTAGTAATAATGCATTGTATGTTCCATATATTACATTCTGAAATAACTAGCTGTATTTAAAGAAATCTAAGTACTATAAATTTAAAATTTATTAATTCCTTCGGATTGGCTGCAGCTCCTTGTTAGAATCATCACATCACTGTCTGTGTCTATACAATATATAGGTACACACATGGAGGAGACTATAGGGGCTTAACCCCCTCCCCCCCAACCAAATTAAAAATGAAAATCTCTTAAAAATAGAGAATTGTAATGATATTAATGATTTAAAATATTTTACTTTAAAATTTCTCTTCAGATTAATTCAAACGTATCTTCTACGAACAATAGTTGGTTATTAAATAAATATAGTGGACTCCCAAAAATCCGCCAACCTGAAATCTGTATGGCTAAGTGATATAGAATATTTTGAGATTATTAGAAAGCTGTCGCTATTACCAAGTAATTATGAAACATGAAGCCTAGGCCAACAAAAAAAAAAGTTTTTAAATAGTTTTTTTTTCTGTTTTAAGATAATATATATAGTACAAGAGACCATTTTTTCAACTTATGGTGTACGCATAATAAAGTACTATTTATTTAATTTATCTCTCCTTTCATTCATGGAATTTATAGGGGGGGTGGAGGAATTGGGACTTAATAGAAAGAGGATCAAAGGCCCCAATATTCTGTTAATTTCGATAGTACGCTTCCCAGTGGCGGCTTTTCAGGTGAAGTAGGTGAAGTGCCTCTTCACCAAGTATTGTAAGTAACAAAAAATTGTGTAACGTAAGCAAGCCATAATCCTTTTTCAAATTTAGTCTGTAAGAATACACTTAAATTTCTGATGAAAGCCCAATTGCCATAAGACTATGTGCTAAATCATGCTCTTACTATCAGTGAAGCCAAACTCTCTTCCCTCTCCTCCCCTTGAATAGAAACCGCGCGGTCAAAGAAAGCTTCAAAGACTTGTGTCACGATTGGTCCATTGTTAGAGTCACGTGGTACGCGGGTTCTGACGGGGTGAGTTGTGAAGTGCTAAGGAAAAATTATCTCTTCTACTGCACTTATTGGGGGGGTTGCCATGGTAACCCCAAACGCTTCATTCAGTTTTACAGCTTCACTTTCTATCAGGTGAAGAGATCCCTCAGAAAACGGTCTGTCTCTTCAAGTGAGAGAACACCCAGCGTAGTGCATACGAGACGCTGGGCAGGCCGGATTAAAGTGCTCTCTGGCGATTTGTGTAGGAAAATGAAACCACGTGATTTGTTTGAGATTTTGGCACATGAGATTTTTACTGCTGTCTTTTGAAAATTTTAGAGTTTCTTCTTGTGTTAATTTTAATGATAATAATAGTTAGTTTCTTTTCTGTTTATTCACCTTCATTATGTTTCCTGTAAATGATATTGTCTGTAATGTATTACAAACACCGTTTGGTCGGTGGAATGATGACGATAAAAGAGATGTTCTTTCTCGTGGTCGACATAGAGCCTGATTAGCGAAAAGGCTCGAGAAGCTTAACCTTCCCGTCATAATTTGAAGGGGGCTCAAAAATGACTACAAAACGGATAAAAATTCAAAATTTTGTTTTTAAATGATCTTCTAAGTTATTGTAAAGATTTTTAATGAAGATAAGTGGAAAGCTATTTTTAAGGTATTTTAGAAGTCTTGATACGCCATGCAGCAACATTTCTAAATTAGTTCAGTATGCGATGTCTATACTTGGGATATTTGTTCCAGTTGAGACAGAATTTTCTATTATCAGGAATATTTGGTCGGTAGAAAGGGGTAAACTTTCAATATGTGATGTTAAAAATCGTCTAAAGGTCAAAATTAATTCTGAACTTCCATGTTGTGATTTTTATGATGTCACCAAAACGAACAAAGAATTCCCGAAAAAAGCCCCATGTCTCATGAAAAATATATGACTAAATAAATAAAGTTTATTGTTTCAGTAGTAAGGAAATGTTTTTAGTTTACTTTTTACAGTAATTTTAAAAATACTGTAAAATCTCATTACAATTAAGTAAAGTATTGCGAAGATAATGAATAATATTTTTTTATCTAAGGTAAATTTCAAATTAATTAAAAAAAATTTTTTTCAAATAAAATCATTAGAACTAATTAAATCAATTAAATATCCCTTTAACAAAGAAAATCATTAAAAACTTTACTTAATCCAGACAAAAAGGGGATAGGAGGCCCGAAATGAGACTGAGCTTCCCCTCACTTCAAAGGTTAATCGGGCCCTGGGTCGACCAGTGGAGGCATTAGGAATGAATGCATCGCTGAAAGATTAAAAATTTCTTTCCGCAGAAAGGCCTGTGCCACCGCCTAATTACCATGCTTAATGGACATGGGCACCGGCACCATAGGGCAAGGGGGGCTATGGCCCCCTCTGGATTTTTGTATGCAGTGTTTTCCCTTGCTTTTTTGCTCTTTTCAACATGGTAACTATACGTTAAAGTAGTCTTTGCCCCCCTTGAGTAGTCTTTGCCCCCCTTGAGTAGTCTTTGCCCCCCTGGAGTAGCCTTTGCCCCCCCTGGGAAATATTCTGCCGACGCCCATGTTAATGGCTGCATCAGGTGTTTTTCATAATATTTTGGTATCAAGCTCTTCAATTGTTTTTTTTATCACGAGCCGCCACTGACGCTTCCTCCTAATTTACTAATTTTGAACTTGCAGGAAGCTAACAAAGGGTTATTTTACTTAAGGTAGTAGTCCCCCAACCCCCTATTAAAAAAAGAAAAAAAAAACAGCATCTTATCAAATTTTAAGGAAATCGTATGCATTTTAAGATGGGGAGAATCGCAAGCATGTGCTACTCAAGCAGCCCATTTTCAAGGTTTCCACTTTCAAATAATCAAGTGTCTGATTATGTAAAACATTTTTTAACGAACAAGACACATACTAAGTGTTCAATTTACAAAGGCGAATCATATAAAAGAAATAACTTAAAACAGGGAGATATTTTTGCGGAAAAGAGGGGGCGGGGGGTGATACGTTTTCGCTTCGGCCGACCAAAAATGCCTTCTATTCTTATAATCTACAGAGAAACTTCCTGTCATTAACACGGAACTGAAAAAAAAGGGGGGAAGAAACACTTCTCTCTTCTGGGACAGCTGTACCGCTGATTAATGGAATTCTGAAGGCAGGAAGATCTGTTTATTTAAGCTTTGAAGAGAGCTTTTAGGAGTGATTACAAAATAAAACAAAATCAAAAGTGTTTTGTCTGTTTCTCTTTCCAGTCGCTCTGGTGCTATTATTCAGATACCAAAACTCTTGCAAAAGGAAAAACGTAATAATATGCACGGGCGCCGACTTCTAAAAATTATTGGGGGGGCTCGTATTCTTACGGAGGTGGACGGGGGGACACAAAATCCTTCTCTCCGTCAGTATAATTAAGGGGTTCAGAAATTTTAGAATTGAGATTTCAAAATGTGCTTTTTTAACATAACACTTTCATGAAAATAAAAGGAATTCCATTTAATGAATTTTTCAAAAATTAAGTATTTGAACTCAATATCTCGAATCAGTCTTCAGTACACATATGGAGAAAGCAAATCTCCCTTCTGAAAGAACAACTGAATTTTAATTAAGTTAATAACAGCAAAACAAGTAAAATCTTTTTCGAAATGTATTTAATGATAATTTCATAGGAAAGAAAATGCATGCAGTCAAATGTGGAAAACTGTTCTGCAAAACATTACTCCAGCTAATACTTCAAAATACCCTAGAAGTACAAACGAGACGAAATACTAAAATCTGGATTATTTTATTTACTTGCAAACATTCATCAGAGATAATTTTTACTAATCTAAAATAGTATTTTTTTATTTTACTACATGATGAAATGCCCATAAATTGAATCGACTTTAATTAAATGTCGCACTACTTTAAGACAGAAAAACTGATCACATTTAAATTACATTTTTGACAACTTTTTACAGATTACATTTAAAATTATTTAAAAAAACATAAACAAAGAAGTAATAAATACCTCCTTTCCATGTATTAAAACAAATCAAACAAATATACAAACCATCATACAAAGTTACAAGTCCTCTCTTCGACACATACATTTTAAACGGATTTCCGTGATTTGAATTGTAAAAACAAATAAATAAATAAAATATACTTTTAAATTCATTCTCATAGTATTTTCACAGCAGGAAAAAAATTAATTTTTCAATAATATCATCCTTGTTAACATTTAAAAATGATTTAACAAAGAAATCCAAGTGCGAGAATATATCAAAATTCAGAGTCTACACTATTTTAGGTCTTCATAAACATTTTAATACTGAAAAATTTCATTTTACATTAAACTAAGAATACTCATATAATCTTTCAATAACATTAAAAATGAAAAGAAATGTTGAAATGTGGTGTTATGGCCAACTATCTGCGTGAGGGATCTAGGCCGGGGGGGGCTTCGTGTGGAACTTGGCATAGAAAACTCGACATATAAAATCTGCATTGCACTTTAAATCACACTTCTTTTTGGAAAACCGTTCCAGATTACCTTAACAATTATGAAAACAAATTAAACCAGCACATAAGCAATTGGCAAATCAGAGACGCTCCTGGCAAAATGGACACATAGTAATCATTTTATAAACTAAAACCATAATGAATATGCTATTTGAAGCATATTTTGATGATATTTGTGCAACAATATATGAAAAATTATTTTTATTCAGTACGGAGAAAAGTTGTATAAAATATAATCGTGCTTTAAATTTAAAAGTGGAATAACATAGAAACAGATATACAATGCCAAAATTATCACTCTGAATTATTGTAGATATTTACAGACAATTTTTAAGAATACTCAATAATATGAAAAATGGAAACAAAATGAATGAAATCTAATTCGAAATCATAGTCTACGCCATATTATTTTTAAAACATATATAAAAACTCCACTGCACTCTAAATCACCCTTCTATTTGGAAAATTGTTCCAGATTACCTTAACAATTATCAAAACAAATTAAACTAGCACACTAGCAATTGGTAAGTCAGAGACGCTTTGGCTAAATGGATACATAGTATTCATTTTATAAACTAAAACCATAACGCATTATGTTATTTGAAATTTATTCTGATGATATTTGTGCAACAATATACGAAAATTAATTTTTATTCAGAACGGAAAAAAGTTGTATAAAATATGATTCTGATGACTGGGGTACGAAGGGTATTTTGTTTATAAGCCTTCTTATGATTACCATAGCCCGTTCGTGTAAACATAGTGCTAAAAGTTCTCCTTATTGAATTTGCAAAATATACACCCATCTAATGCAAGGTATCACTGAAATGTGCACATAAAAATTCAAGCTAAATAGTCAGCTTCAAACTTTCTAGCACATATTCATTCAAATTTCATTCAAACTCATTCAAATTCTCAAAAAGTTCTCCGCCCAAGGCATGCCTTAATTAAGCAGACAGCCCTCGTATATATCTTCCTTAATTTAAGGACCTTAAACACAAAATCAAAATTACTTATTTCATCATAACTTACACTGAAAGTAAAAGTTTATATATTTAATATTAAACAGAAATCATAATTCCTTCCAATTCCCATTAGAGAGGGTGTCTTAAAGCACCGATCTACGGTTTTCTTCTTTAAATATTGATCTTAGACATATATAATTAATTACAAAGTTACTTTATGGTGTCGAATAAAATTTTCAGGAAATAAAATGTAAATAAATACAAACTTTTTTCTTTTATATACAGCCCTCTTACAGAAATTCCCAATAAGTAAAATATACTCCCTTGCATTAATGAGGTGTTGTAGACAGTTTAAGATTTCTCAAAGAAGGCTTACAGATGTTTAATCAAAGTCTGTGAGGGGCAATAAGCTTTTCAGTATCAAAAATAGTAAACATATAATTATTAAAACTAATTAATTATTCTAACAAAACTAATTAACTATTAATTTGAATCACAGTTATACATAGCCAATATTTACATTTTAAGAAATGAGTTTTAAACCATTTTAAACCAGTTTCCTTTAAAAAGTTATTGTTTTTTTCAGCATTTAAAAATTTGTTTAAGAACATTACAATTACACTAACATTTAATTTAAAAAAGATTTTTTAAAACTTTTTTTTTTACTTATTAATGCCATAATTTAATTTTTAAAAAGCCATCTTTAAAATAAGAGTACCAATGTTCAAATTGAATATTTTCAAAAATAGAAATATTTATATATCAATATATATACTTATAAATCTTCCTTATTCTAAAATTTATTATTTAAAAACAAAGAGCCAACAAGATAAATTACCATGAATCAGAATTAACTCTTGCACTTATAAAAAGAAAACCAGTAATAATAAGCCATAGCTCAACGCTATGTCTCCCCTCAATCCGATAGGGGTGCAGTAGAGTAGCGATTCAGTAGGTTTTTTGGGGGGGAGGGGAGGGTTATTTTCTATCATCCTCCAAAGGTATGGGGGGGGGTCGAGCCACAAAGCCCCCCCTCTCCTACGTCACTGCAGGAGCGTAACCAGGGAGTGGGATATCGGGATATATCCCCCTGCGAATCTTTCAAAATTATTTATTAAGAGCTTTCAGATTTTTGTCGTCAATAAGAAATTAAGTTTATCAATACAAAATTATATCTCATACAACCCCCCCCCCCCCGAAAAAAAATTCTGCCTACGCACCTTTCCTCATCGATTAGCATATAACGATTATGTTACATCATAAAACTATTAAAAGTGGCGTTTTTTCCTTGTGGCGTTTTTTCCGCTCACCGGATGAATGCACATATTTACAAAACGGCTGCATATTTTTCTGCCAAGGAACAACGACTGAGCACATAGTCAGAATATTGTGTGCATACTTTAGTGTTGTTATAAAATAAAGTAAATTAGTCAGAGACTAATAGTTTTCTAAAGAGGAATTCTCTTTCAGCAACACAATATGATATGTATGCACATGATCAAGGACTCTCTGAATTTTGGGCCTTGTCCAAGCTCGGCTTGGGCCCTCGTTTTTTTTCTTCCTTCTTTCTTGGCGAGATGGTTAATCTAGGCCCATGACCACTGTGACCCCCCTCTGGAACCGCCACTGGCACCATATGCAGCCAAGAGTAGCAAAATAATGAACCGAAATTCGCCTAAAACAACGAGTCTTCTTAAAGATTTCATGGTTTTCAAATGTTCGTTTCTAAATTTTCGTATTTATGTGTAAACTAACAAAAATTTTTGAAAATCGTAGGGGGGCTGGGAGACAGCTAAGTAGTGCTCAGCCCGCGTAGCCCTCCCCCCCCACCTCTGATTACGCCCTTGATGGGGGATAGAGTTTTATATGTAAAGAGAGAAGATAAGAGCAAGCAATTATAAAATATAATCCAGAAGTTGTGCTGCTCGAAGATTTTTATGAAATCATTTTTTATTTAGCTCCTAACTGTAGCTAAATCAGAAACGTTAAGCGTTCGATATTAGTAAAGTTTTGATAAAGCGTATAAAGAAATGAATACTGTCTGTAGCCGAAACTGTATTAAACATCAATTTTTCATCTATCTCACAAGGTTCTTCATGATTTAAAATCTTCAAACTTAAATTTGACTATCAATTTTCTGCCTTGAATTGTTTTTAAGTCACATTTAAACGGTTTATTTTCAGCATCGAAACTTAATACTGCTGGGAAATGGGAATGTCACAATCGTTTGCAGTTTTGCACAATGGGTAAATCTCCCTTATGGTCTACAGACGTCTACAGAAGAGTCTGTATCTCACAATAGAACAAAAGTGAAAGCTTTTGCTGTACTGATTTAAAAAAGAAAGATTACATTACATGAGAACGACCCTCCTAAAAAAAACGCAGTCCTCTCCCTACTAGAAAGCAATTCCATCATCAATTGTGTCACTGTGTAAAATCTGAAGGGTTCTTGTGGGGGAAAACACCCGTTTCTTTTTGCCTAGCTATCTGATGGTCATTTGTTTGTGCTTGCTCTCTTGATAAAGAAGGTTGACATCCGTGCCTTACGGCATTACAGGCGCCCAACGTAATTCCTGAATCCCTGTGAAAGAAAAAGCGGAGTGGGAGACAGAAGTCTCTATTTTCAGGATTCTTAAGTTTAACCGATTTGGAGGAAGAAATATGATTTGACACAAAAAAGTTGGAGTGAAGTTTTTGAAGGGGCTCAGCCCCCTGAATAAAAATATTGGGGGGGCTGAAGCCCCTTCAAGCCCCATGAAGTCGGCGCCTATGATAATATGAAAGCAGCAGAAATTAGATTTATTTAAAACTAAAAACGGCATGTTTATGACAGTTTTTATTTGCGTATTCCAATGTGCAAAATAATGTTTATGTTCGTTTTGAATAAAGCATCTTGCGCCAAGGCCGTAGCCAAGGGGGGATTTTGGGGGTTCAAACCCCCCCCCCCCGAAATTTTCAGTCACATAACTTACTGTTCGTAGAAAAAAAATTATCCCTTGTACCGCCAACTACAATTATTGCACTTCAGTTCATTCAAACCGCATGTAATTTTTTACTTGTGTTTCTCTGAGGATCGCAAAGTGATAAATTTCACTTAAATATGCTACTCTTTTCTCTGTACGTTATATGCATACCTGTCTTCTGAGTATGGCCAAAAGGAAATGCAATTTCCGTGGCACTTGCAAGCAAAATTTCTCATTCTCATCAAATAATTCTTTAAATAAACAGTGTTTAATGTATCGTAGTAGTAGGAATTTGTGAAGGTGGTAGCAAAAATGTGCCCTAAGTACACTATGTACGGCTGCTTTATTTACACAATCTTACACAGTATTTACATTTCCCATAATTAGAATGCAGTATGATCGGAGCAAAAGCTCACATTCGTCTCAATGCTTCTCCACATTGGTTCTCTCTCTTCTTCTTTCACCCCCCCCCCTCTTACACGTAGAGAGAGACAAAAAAGAAATATCGTAAATAAAAAAAATTCTTTTTCCACAAAAAATAGTGAGTCATCTCTCGATTCCATCGGAGATCGAAACACGAAACAGTTTCACAGTATCGTGTTTATGACCTCTATAAATAAAAAAGTCAGAGTGATAAGTTTGATTTTTGGAATTTGGGACATGTAAGCTCCAGGCTCGACCCATGTGGACCGGGAGGGAGATACTACGTTGCATTATTCACGTAACCAGTCCGCTACTCCTTAGAATAAAAAGAGAGTGGCACTGCGGACAGCAGGAGTAAAAAAAAAAAAAAAAAAAAACCGCTGCCTGGCTAGTGTCACCCCTCTCGAGTCAGCGCCTAGGCAGTCGCCTAGTTTTCCTATATGGTCCAGCCGGCCCTGCTCTGTCACACAGTGCTTGTCATTCTTTAAAGGCTGCACTAACACAGAGGTTCGCTACGCCCGATAGGATATTGCTTAAATAGCACTGTTTCAATTTGGATGCATTTTTTCGCGTTTTAAATAAAAATGAAAAAACACAAAGCTGGAGATCATACTTTGTTTAATTTTAATTTCAGTGTGCTGAAAAAAGTACCATATTAAAACATAAAACTTGAAACCCCCCCCCGAAAAATTTTCCTGGCTACGGCCTTGTCTTGCGCGGTAGTTTTCGATCTCCTGTAGCTTAAATCAGGATGAAAAGAATGCCAACTCTTCATCGACCTTTCAAAAGCAGAGGGTTTATTTATTGTTTTCAAGTTAATAATAATAATTTAAAAAAAAAAACCGCACGTGCTTCCCGTCTAAAATTTTAGAAGGGTCAAAGTAAAGATCACACGACATTTTAAAAAAATGTAATCGATTACTAATAAGTTGACTGGACCCTGACTGAGTCGAACGACGGAAAATATACAAAGGGGGCGTACTATAATTTAGAAAAACATTAGCTCCGTTCCTTCAGTACAATGTCTTATTAATGAGATGCTTAATGCATCTTTCACATACAGTCATATATTGTATGAGTACGCAAATATCAAATTTAGTTTTAAATAAAAGTTCTTTCCACTCTTCTCCTTTTATAACGGCCGTCCATTGTAAAAATTGTAACAAATTATAATTAGAATAATACTTTTATTCAGATTTTTGCAACCACGCGTAATGCCCCACGGATATGCCTGTCTGCGTACAGGAATGTCCATGTGGAAATGTAATAAAATGAGATGGCGCGAAGGGTCAAGGTAAAGGCCTTTGCGGAGATCCAGAGACATGTCGCGGGTCGCTAGCAGTAGGGTGCCAATAGCGAACCAATGCTTCAATAGTGTAAGCATTTCCTTTAAAAAGGTAGTGATACCCCGGTATTAAACCAACAAAAGATAATTGGGGACCGTGAATAATATTGCGATTTCGCACTCCCCCATCTATTGTTCGGTAGAGGACACCCCAAGTGTCGCTGCCAGTCGCAGCTTCCTAAAAGCCACCATTCACATACCAATTCGTCTGTCAAACAATTAGTTACGGGCAATTTTTATGACCGGGGTGAGAGTTTTTTATCACCGGGATAGCAATAAATAACTGACTTTCCACGCCTTCATCATTTGCCCACACGATCAAACATTTCACAGTTTGCGTTCAGACTTGGCACGGAATGGCGATGGATACAGCGATTGCGTTAGTTGGCATCGTGCTTTCTGAAAAAAATAGCGAGAAAAAGCGAAAAGCTAGAAAAAAAATGGCTAAAAGAAAGAGAGAATTTATCCCATATAAAATTATTAGAAAATTTACGATTTTCGCCAGAAGATTTTCACAATTATCTGCGAATGAACGAGGAGACATATATGGAGCTCTTGAAACTTGTTGCGCCCATTATTAAAAGGAGCAACACCCTGATGAGAAAAGCAATTTCTCCTCATGAAAGACTTTCAGCCACACTAAGATTTCTGGCAAAAGCAAACAAAAATTTATTTTGGATATATCTGCAAAACTGACTTTAGCTTTATCTTTCTTAAAAATCTAAGACTTCCTTAATCTAAATTTACCATACTTTTTTAATCTAAAGGGATATTGACCGAATATTAATTGCTAGAATAAGAAAGCTAAATTGGGGGTGGGGGAGGAAAATACACTGTATACATTTCACGCTGATCCAGTAAATTTGAAGTCACTATGTAAGTTCTTTATTTGATCTAATGATTTGGTGATCCTCAACAGGTAGATCACCAAAACTTCAATATTATTTGTGACATGTGTGGATCTCTATTTCTTCCAAATTGGAGAGCTGTAAAACTGTGCACTTTCATATAAAGATAAATTAAAAAATTAAGAACGCAAACATTCTACTCAAACTGTTCGGTAATTGGAAAGGCTTTTTTTTTTTTCTTTTGTAAATGCATATTATATACAGATACATAAGTAAAATTATGGCATCATTTTAACTTAACATTTTATGAATAGCAGTGAACAGCATAGAAAAATTTATTTTATTGCACACAAAATCCTGAAGAGAAACTTTCAGTCCTTACAATTTATTTATTTATAAGAATATTCACGTACAATTTTTTTCCGATTAGTTTTTTATTCTACATTTACCGATTAACATTAGTATAGGCAATAAATTTTAATGCTTGCTGCATATAATTTGAAAGTCTGCTTTTAAGTTACATTATTTTATAAACTTTAAAAAATAAGATAATAAAACCACACAGTGATGAAAAAGCATAGTATACTCTTAAATAAATAGAATAAATAATTATATAATTGCACCTTTAGCCACCGAATCGTAAATGATTCTGTAAGACATCCCAAGAAACAAAGATTTAATGTTTTATTTTTTTATTTTATCCAGTGAACTATTTATAATAATTACTCATTTATATGAAATAAAACTTAAGATTTATATTCCAGCATTTTTTTAAATTATATGTATGCATGTATTTGTGTGGGTACATTTAATAGTGGATACCCATAAAAGGTGGGGTAGAGACTCAAAGAACCCTCCGTTAAGTCGTCGGTGTAGTGAATATTTTTTACAACATAACGAACTCTATTAATTACAGAAATGAAAGACCAAGGTAAGTTCCCGCTTTTTACCAAAAGTAATAATACGGGCGTCCATACATTTAATAAGAGTGCAATCCAGACATTTTTTCAGAGGGGGTGCCTCCCCCTCCCTACAAGCGGATTTGCCTTTGATTTAAAATTAATTTGATCAATTATTGTACAACTACTGACAAAATAGGCCACGTTAAAAAAAAAAAAATCGCCACTAAGTCGATGAATTGCTATATCTGGCTAAACTAGCAACCTTTTAGAGCGGGTGCCTTTGAAGTGTCCGACTGGTCGAACGCAAAATCGTCAAACATCCGATCTGACCCCTTGACCCAAAACATTCCCACTTTAGCCACAAATTGAGATTTATGGCTAAATATCCACTGCTCCGGTGACGAAAATCCCCCCACCACTAATAGCTTTCACGATTTGTCGTACGATCGGTTGGTACATGAATGTGGCCCTTTACCATGTCCAATTTCCCCGTTCAAATACATTGGAGCCGCGACGGTCTCTGGATCTCCACAAAGGCCTTAACAGTTTAGTGGATAAGACCAACGGGTCAGGTCACTGTGCGAGGGGCCCTGAGCATTCTGTTCAACCCCCACCCCCATGTTATATGTTATGAGTTATGATGAGCTCCTCCCCTTTCCTCCCTTCCCATAGACGTCTTCACCCCTTTCTCCCCTGCTTGTCCATATAGCGCCAACATTCAGCTTTTGCCTAGTTCTATGGCTTTTGCTGTGAGGCCGAAGGGGGCGGGGCTAAGTAAATTTTGCGTGTCATCCATTTTAGACATTTTTTTTTCCTGCTTTGCTTTACTTTCCTTGGACATACAGCGCCGACTTTTAACTTTTGCTACGAGAACGGAACCAAGGTAGGGGGGGGGGGGGTTAGGCTGAGTAAATTTTGCAGGTCGCCAATTTTGGCGACTGACAGACTGTTTTGTAGTCGCCAGGAATAATTCCACTGGCGATCTGGCGATCGCTAATCTCAAGCTTTAGTTCAGTTTCAATGACATCTTTACAAGGGAGCGTTTATTTATTCATGAATTTTTAGCGTTTGAGATTTTTGGGCTCCCAAAAAATGTTTGCATCCGGCAAGGTGGCACCCAGGGGGTCCTCACCCCCGAAATTTGAAATTTTATTAATAAAACAATAATGAAGATTTTTTTTTGTTCAAAATTTAGCCTTTTTCACCGTTTGGTCTCCCTCCGAAATTTTTGGATCCTCCTCCAAATTTTTTTCTGAGTACAGCCCTGGGCATCCGGGTCTTTTCAAATAGAAGACCACCACTGTATTGTATCACAAATTGTACACAAATTTTGACCACAAATTGTATTTCTGATTAGTATGCTTACAGCAGTAGTATTTTTTCAGATAAACAACATTTTTGAAATAAATGGGGAAAAAAAAATATCTAAAGCGCGTGAAACAAAATTTTGAGTTTTTTTTTTTACTTTTTCATGATTATATTGCTAAGTGATAGTGTCAGCTATGAAAATAGATTTAAAGACTCGTGATAACGTGAATGGTTGACCAACGATCCTAAAGAATGAATGGGACTGCATATGCATTAGAGATGAGTTCGGGCTCATATATTGAAGCCCGAGCCCGAAGACTTTTAATCCGAGCCCGCCCGAGCCCGAGCAATATTTTTAAAGTTGGAGCCCGAGCCCGAAATTTCGGCTAAAGACAAATAAAATTAACTACTTCATTAATAGGATACAATAATTTTTGGAGCTTCACACACCTTCTAGTCCCTCGTGCTGCTATTTTTTGAAATAAGTACGTCTATTTATCCCATGAATCACTTTTTAAAATCTGTTTCAAGGAGTCTGTTCAACAAAGGAGAAATTTTTCACGAGCCCCGAGCCCGAACGCAATCGTGAATTACAGAGCCCGAGCCCGAGTCGGGCCCGGGCTCGGGCTCGGGCTTTCGGGCTCGGGCTGAGCCCGTCTCATCTCTAATATGCATCCTTTGACGTTTTTATCTTCGGCAAGTAAAACTTACCCGTCTTTTCGAACTATGGACATCCATAGATGCTTGGACAGCTGATTAAGGGACAAATTGTATTTGTAATTTGTACGCTTACTGCTATAGTATTTTTTGAGATAACTTGTTTGAAAGGGAAATGTAAATAAACAAAAATATATGCATGTAAAGGGCGTGAATTAAAAATTTGAAATATTTATTTTGTTTTATTTTGGTTTTCAGTCAATTTTTAAGATTACGTTTGCTTAGTTAGAAGTCAGCTATGAAAAAAAAATTCCAAAAACAGTGTAAACTTGATTAGTTGGCCAAATATCCTAAAGAATGAACGGGAGTGCACGCTTCCGCGTTTTTATCTGTGCTAAGAAAAACTTGTTCTTCTTTACGAATTACAATTGGGTGGACGTTAATACATTTTTGGACAGCTGATTGTGGAAGAAATTTCATTTGTAATTCGTAAGCTTACTGCTATGTTCCTTTCCCGTCCAAAAAGGGTCACGATTCTTTTGAACAGCACTGACATCTGCTGAAAAGTGGAAGAATGCGAGAACAGCTGGAGAGATGGCCCCATGCCGAAAAAAGGGCAGCCGTGACCATCGCTCGACTGAACGACCCGCAAGAGGGCGGACGATCGAAACGTTCATCGCGTGCCACAGATCGAGAGACCCTTTTTTGACGACAGCTGGCTGTGGCACGGATGAACGTTTCGATCGTCCGCCCTCTGGCTGGTAGTTAAGTCGAGCGATGGCAACGGCTGCCCTTTTTTCAGCATTGGGAAAGGGTTGCGCCTTAAAAATGACAAAAAACATTGAAAATGTGTGCTTTTGTGACCTCCAGTGACCTTGCGTCGATAACCCGCCACAGATTTCTTTTAAGTTCTATTTTCTAACATTGTAGATATGAAAGAAATGGTGAGCGGAAAAAACGCCGCTGGAAAAAACGCCGCCGGAAAAAACGCCACCGGAAAAAACGCCACATGGAAAAAACGCCACCCGGAAAAAACGCCGCCGGAAAAAACGCTACTTTTAATAGTAATCTACTTTTAATCGTTTTATGATGTAACACAGTCTTTATATGCTAATCGACGAGGCAAGGAGCGTAGCCAGAAAATTTTTTCGGGGGATTGTATGAGATATAATTTTGTATTGATAAACTTAATTTCTTACTGACGACGTAGCAAAGGGGGGGGGGGGGGCTTTGGAACCTAGAATTGGCTTGGGGACCCCGAAATTTTTTCGGGGGGTTGTATGAGATATAATTTTGTATTGATAAACTCAATTTCTTACTGACGACGTTGGAAAGGAGGGGGGCTTTGGGGCTCGAGCCCCCCCCCCATAGCTTTGTAGGATGATAGAAAATAATCATATATCGGTGTCTTTTTCAGTCTCCAGAATCCATAAAAACATACTAACCCCCCCCCCCCAAACCTCCAAATCTACTGAATTGCTACACGCTACTGTGCCCCTATCGGATTGAGGGGAGACCTAGGCTGAGCTATGGCTTATTATTACTGGTTTTCTTTTTATAAGGGCAAGAGTTTATTCTGATTCATGGTAATTTAAATAAGAAATTATAGAATAAGGAACATTTATGTGTATATATTTTTATATATAAATATTTTTATTTTTGAAAATATTCAATTTAAACATTGGTACTCTTATTTTAAAGATGCCTTTTTAAAAACTAAATTATGGTATTAATAAGTCAAAAACAATTTTTAAAAAATCTTCTTTAAATTAAATGTTAGTGTAATTTTAATGTTTTTAAATAAATTTTTAAATGCTGAAAAAAAAAACAGCATCACTTTTTAAAGGAAACTGGTTTAAAATCATTTAAAACTCATTTCTTAAAATGTAAAATATTCGTTATATATAACTGTGATTAAAATTAATAGTTAATTAGTTTTGTTAAAATTAGTTGGAAAAGTTTCAATAATACTTTCTAACTTTTGTAACCTTTGTAACAGTTTTTAAACATTAATTTGATCAGAAATAGAGCCTTTGCTAAAGAACCTGACTGAGAATCAAAGACGACCTAGTAAGTGAACGCGTCCGTTAAATATGTAGGGCCGTCCATCCTTTTGCTGGGTTGTGAGCATTCAAAACTTCATTATTTTGTTAAAACATGATCGATTCCGGTTCTTGTACTACAAAACAAACATACAAAATTTGCAAATCAAATTATTAATTTATGAGTTTTTTATCTAAATAATTGATTTACTTATTTATTGTATTATTTTCAAGACAAAGTACATATTCATTTAAAGATGGAGAACAATTCTTTGTAGTGTCACCGGATGTCGACACCCGTACTCATTTTTAGGGTATACTGTTTTTTTTTTGTTTTTTTTTTTTAAGTGTCAAACTCAGAGCCTGACAAAATCGAGGGCAGACGGGGCAGCTACCTTGGGTCCCCAGTGAAAAGAGAACACAAAATGAAAACGCCCCTGTCCTAAAGTAATGTAATATTTTTCAGGAGAGGCTACTTAAAAGAAAAAAAAGTTAAAAGTGATTATTACTAAAATAAATTATTTTCTTCCGAATTCTTTGATAACAAATTTTAAGTGAATAAAATAGAATAATATATTAAATTTTAACACATTTTAAGTACTGATTTGAGCACTCTAAGATTTTGCTTACAGAAATTTAGTGAATTCTTTTTCATACTGCAGCATTTCTTTCCAGAGTTTATATTACTTTGGTAGAATTATTTAGCCCGTCATTTAGAATTTCTGTAGTTAGCACATTTACAGATTCTGCAGAAGGGAAAGAAGTGTTTTATTCAATTTTTATTAGTTATAGAAAATCAATATTCGTAATGTTATCCTTATAAATGACTCACTGTAAATAATAATAATAAATAATAACAATAAATAATAACAATAGATAATAATAATAATAATAATAATAATAATAATAATGAAAAAAAAAGTTTTAAACTAGAAATTTTTTTAAAAATTTGAACTCGTTTAAAAATTTAAATTCTAAATCACATCCAATAAACTATTACCTTTTTAAAAGTTATTTAATGTTTCTTCCTATGAATAAAAATCAGATAGTTATTTTCTGGAAAATAAAAAGGAATACAAGTGATACACTTTTTTACAAATAAAATAATTGGTATATTAATAACTTGTACAAATATTTATAAATTGCGTAGTCATTTTATAAATGAATTTTCAATTTATCTACGCGAGAATGCTTTTCAAAGATTTATCGCTTTTTCGCCCTTTTTCTTTTGGGATTTTCGGAGTTTTAACATAGCCATAAGTAGTTGTGACATGATTCCAAAAAAAGAAAGAAAAAAGCCTCTGCGAGATCCTCTACCTCTGCTTTGTTCTTTTTTTACCCCCAGGACATGTATATCTTACCTCTTTGTCTAATGGTCAAAACATTAGGGGTCGCATGCTATTTTTGGAATTCTCCTTTGACCTTGAACAAATGTTCTCACTGTTCTGCAAAAGCGGGATTTTCGTTTAACCTTGAACAAGTGGTTTTGTTTGACGGATTATTGCAAGTTTGTAGAGGAGGGGGGGGCGGTTAGTTAGAAGATTGACATATACATCCAATAGGATCTTTTACATTAATTTCTTTCTTCTCGGGGGGGGGGCGGTCGCCCCCTCCGCCCCCTTTAATCCGCCCTTGGTGGCGGTTGAGGAGGGAGGGGGTAATTCTTCAGTAAGAAAAGTCACTTCAGTAAGAAAAGTCAAAATTCATTTGATATGCCAAAAAAAAACCCATTTAAACATGAAAAAAATAAACCCTTATCCCCCACCCCCACCCCCACACGCACACCTATGTGTTAATTAAAATCCCTATTTAACAAGGATTTTATTTCTTTGAAATCTTAACGCTTGTATGTCACCAGCGTACCTTAGTGGCGTAGCCAGGAATTTTTCATGGGGGGGGGGGCGTTACGACTACTGCAACTCACATATATGCATATTTGCTGTGATAAGAGAGTGAAGAATATACATTTTGTATGGCAAAAAATTCATCATGTGGGGGGGGTGGTATGACCCCCCTATCCCCCCCCTTGGCTACGCTACTGGCGTACCTGAATGGTTTTTTGGGGGTCATACTCCCTAAAAGCTTCATTTACTGTTAAGTAATTGGAAATCTATTTTTTTTTTTTTGTTTTTGTTAGCGGAAACCGAAATCTTTCTAGGAAAGTCTATCCCCCTCCCCCCTTCCTTAACGCCTACCAAATTATACACAAATTGAATTATTCAATTAGACATGTGCAGTGGTGGCGCTAGACTTTCCCCGACGGGGGGTCATAACTCCCCGGCGAGGGGGCACAAATATACATGTACATATGCTAAGTGGCGTATCCAAGAGGGGGCTTTGACCTCCCTCTTTTATGACATTTTTGTCACCAAGTATGATATGGAAATTTGCAACTATTTGCACCACTTGAAAATATTTTACTTTAGAAAGTGATTTTTTTCACAATAAATCATTTTCTAAACTAAAATATCCAGGATCCAGATAAGTTTAGAGGAGATGCAGGACAATATAATGTTTTGTTTTGTGAAATATTTCCAGGAATCAGATCGACATACATTATCGCACACCCAGGCCCCGGATATTTTCAAAAACCACTGCACAATCTTTCCCGGTAGATTACTATTTAAACTGACCCTAATTAACGTAACTCAAAATCCTTTTACATTACACAAATATTTCCCCAAGGCTTCAGCGAGCAAAAAATTCCGGTGGGTGGAGGGGATCTGTAGTGCTAAAATTAAATTAACTGATCTCTAGAATCAACGCAAATAAACTGATAATGCATTTACTGAAATTTTGGAGGGGGGGGGTCAAACCCACATGATCCTCCCCCCTGGTAACGGCCTTGCACGTTTCTGTAGAATCTCGAAAGCTACTTTTAAGAGTTCTTCAGGTTAACGCTTAAAATATTTCATATGAATGAAATTCTTTAAAAAAAGTTCAGCGAAGAAAGTTCTACGCATTTTTTTTTTCCCGCAGAAAAAATATCAGAAACAAAAGTTTTTTGTGCAAGAATATTGCTGTAAATTCACTGAAAATTTATTTTATAATTTAAGCATGACTAAATTTGCACG
>JAWZYV010017256.1:0-31089 GCA_038373885.1 Cheiracanthium punctorium
TTAAAATGTAATAAATTAAGTAGACACTGTGATTTTTAAGAACGGTATTTAAAAATATTTGCAAGAAGCATGTTTAGCAAGTTACTAGCTTGCTATTTGTAAAAAATTCTAAGTCCGTTATCTTGAAAGAGTAACTGAAATGCACTAATATGAATAATTCAATGTTTCTAAAAAGACAATTTCACATATCTAGCACTTCAGAAAAAATGTATCAAGTTCGTAACATTCTAAAAATACCAAAGTTCGTCACTTCTATAAAATTTTCAAAGTACAGATATGTTAGTTTATTTCAAGAACATATTCAACGACTTATCAGAACATAAAATATACCAATGTGCAAAACTTCTAAAAGAAAAAATTACACCTTACAATCTATTAATGCAGTTTACTAAGTATTTTGTAAAACCCTTTACTTGATAATTCTGAAAAATAGCCTAAGTCCCTCACTTTGTACAGACATAAATTATATTACTTTTATTTAGTTAAGTTTATACATCTATGCTAAAATAGCTGATCATTTCTGTACCACATTTAAATCTATTTTATCAAAAACATGTTAAGCATACTACTTCTACGAAATTTACAAAGTTCTAATAGCTAAGTTCCTTTCGAGAAATAATTTCATAACTTATGAGAACTCATAAACGTATACAAATCAAAAGTATACTTAGTTTGAACAAGTAACATGTATAAAAGTAAGAGCATATTTATTTAAAATTTGTAAGCATAACCATCTCAATCAGTAAAATGTGTAACATGTGCACTTAGTTGATATTTCTCATAAAAATATTCAAGCCCATTACTTAATAAAAATTATAAAAATATGCCAAGGTAATACTCTAATGTTTTAAAAACATAGTGTATGATTTTAAATATTCTGTTTCTTCAAGTAAAATATGGTAAGATCTTTACATTAAAGAACACCTAAAAAATCTTTATTTAAAAATACTAAGTTTCTTTATCTCACTTAACTTTATTTTTGAAAAACCTGTAAAATCGATTAAGTTATAAAATTATGGAAACTAACTTTTTTAGCTAAGTTCATTTTATAAAAAATTAGTACTTTGGGAATTCTCATGTAACACAATTTACCTATCACACTTAAGTTTCTGATTTTAATCAAAACATTTTAATTCTATGTAGTAGATTAATGTTTCCATAGTACATGCTTCAATAAATTTTGTTAAATTTCTAACTTTCTACCTTGTAGTGTATAAAACATAAGTATAAAACGAGAACCTTAAATCGTGACCAAGTATGCTAACTTTATCACTTTTTATTTAATAGATTTTTATTTTGCAAGTAATCAACACGCACATACTCATAAAGAAAACACAGAAAAGTTTTCATGTTTAAACTTATTTATTTACAAAAATATATTTTAAATTACACAAACTATTTACACAATTAAGAAAATAATAACTTTTCAATGAGTATTCTATAACTAAGCATGCAGAAGTCAGTAAAATCTTACTGTTGTAGAAGCAAGCATGTCTTTTCTACATAATCACAATGGTTTTAATATGTTTTTTACAATCGCAATACTAGTTATACACCAATAACGTCACATAATTACACATGTTTTGTCATCCTTGGAATTAGCAAAATATGAAAATGGTTGAAAAAATGTATTAAATAGCTCATTTTGAAGATACTTCATATAGTCTTCAATGAAAATGTTTGAAAAAAATTCTCCGTCATAATGACAAGTGCATTTTTTCTCGCATATCTCTCTTGCAATATACGGCATGTCGACCGTAAACCATGCTTTACTACTTATAAGACCCTCTCGCTCATCAATATGTGATCTATTCGAACAGGCATGTATCCTATGCGAAGAATGATCCTGAACCCGGCGTATGTTTTTAAAAATTTCCTGATGTACTATATCCATTAATTGTTGTTTCGCCTCATCATAAGTACAATGGGGTTCGCGGTTACATTTTTGCGGCTTTAATTTTAAAATTAAATGGGGTAGGGTCGTCGTATATAGCGTTTTTAAAATGCATTCCAATATTTCATTTCTCATTTCGCAAAGTTTTAATACTTGATCATTTAAAAGTGTTAAGGAAATTGGATTTAACGTGAATGAATCTGCGGTTTTGTAAATTTGTTGTAAGATGCATTTTCCATCATCATTAAATACAGATAATTGATTATTACAAATAAAAGAGCTATTGCTATGACCTATATTAAAATCTAATAGTTTTACAATAAATTCGATCCATGTGGAAGGGTTCATCACGACTCCCTGACCGGTTGGTATATAGTCTAATTGGGCATTCTGAATAAATTGTCTAATATGGATCTTCAAGTCAGTTCTTTCATCGTGAAGTGAAACGTAGATAAGTCTTTCCAAGTGCCATGTACTATTTACAGAAGCATATAAGCTATGGTAAAGATGATCCGTCCAATCGTCCAACTTTGCCCTTTTCGGGGAAGGCTCATAAATGTACATTTTGGCAAATGTTAGGTTAATGTGCGGGTCTGTCACATAAGGTTCAGAAGGAATACCATGCGTTAAAAGTTTGTTGGTTGGGGGATATATCTTACACATTGAGCCATGTTCTAATTTAATGGTAGCGGTTTCACAGTTCGCTGGTTTAAAATCCAAAGTTCGTTTAGATCCAAAACTTAGAATGCATACACCTGATGATAGGTCTAGATTAAAATCTTCGTAGTTGCCGTCTTCAATTTTAGGTTGTTCTTCAGAGCCAAAGTTCACTTGCACCATATTAAATTCATAATTTGTCACTTTCTGTAGATCTTCACGTATTTTTTGCAAAATGGGTATCCAAGAGTAAACATAGACTGTTGCTCCAGGTAAACTGTAATTGATTCCTTCATCAGCAAAAGTAATTACTTTACGGGTCTAGGAAATTTTCTTTTCACTACTTTGCAGGGGTAATTGAAACAATTCTTGCTGTAGCACGTCAACATCACTTTCAGTATAAAACTCGGGGGAAATTTTCTTTTCAATACTTTGCAGAGGCTTTACATCTAAAGGCAATTGTATTATTTCTTGCAGCAACACATCGGCATCACTTTGAGTATAAAACTCGGGAGTGTATTCAATGTTAAAGTTATTTTTGATCGATTCAAGCAAAGACATTTTTGAAACTCGGCGAAAAATCAATTAAAACACACGTCTTAAGTATAGGCGCACACAGTGTAAAGAGAATCTCGCAACACACACCTGGCCACTTTATCTAACTAAAATGTCTCTATACTGGTTCTTTAAAAAATCACGTGATTACCCAAGCGCCCTCTACCTTAAAACTTTCTCAACCCAGTAGATATTGCATCATCTAACTTGTCTTAGCCTGTTACTAAGAGTTGCCCCTAATTGCAAATAGTACATCCTGCCAGAAACCTACCGGATTTTCAATCAACACAGATTTGCACACGTCACTATCAGGTGTCTTCTGCGCATGTCACTTCCTTATCTCTTATCTGATCTGTGATACCTGATAAGAGAAAACCAGTTTTTAGTTGCCGTTAAATTTGTAGAGTTTGTAGGTTGGGCGTAGGTAAGGTCTCCTGCAACGGGTAATTAAGAATTCTTTAGCCGTGCAAACAGATGTTTTGTCCGCATGCAACAAGAGTGTTGTCCGGTATTTTTCAGGTATTATAATTGCTTATATTTTTTCCGATATATGTTGTGATTAGCTATCTTTTAGAGTAACCAGTTTAATTTATTAACAGGTTTTCATTAATAATTTCAGTTTATGAATTTATTAAACAAATATTTTAGTTTATTATTGTAAAAATTGTTTTAGTTTATGAATTTATTAAAAGGATATCTTTGTAAAATTTAAGTATATAAAAAAACTGAGTGTAAAAATTTTGATATGTTTAATTTATTAACAAGTTTTCATTAATAATTTTAGTTTATGACTTTATTAAATAAAAATTTTAGTTTATTATTCTAAAAATTGTTTTAAACAATAAATTTAGTTTATGCATTTATTAAAAGTATGTCTATGTAAAATTTAAGTATATAAAAAAATTGAGAGCCTTTCATCGCAAGTAAAGAATCTTAACCCCGTTTTTCATATTAGAATAATCATAATGTATTTAATACGTGTTCAATAGATATCCTATACAAAATTCCAATGCATTTGTTAAAATTAGATCCTGTTTTTTAATAGTAAATACCTATTTTATACGTGAATACTCATTCATCTGCAATGCCTGTAATTTATTACTGTTATTTATCAAAACTTAACAAAAATAATTTGCTTTAGTATAATGATCTTTGCTAATTGTTTCACAGAAATTAATTTAATGATTCATTAGTTTCCTAAACTACGTAAAATATATTAATCGTTGTAGCTTAACTTTGATATTTTAATTTAGGATATAATGCCCATGTTTACAAAAAGGATAGATTTTTATTGAAATGGCTTTAATCTAACATGATTTTAATCCATAAGTCCCCATTTTTGAACGCAGAATGAAACACGTGTCCCCACAATTCGGTATTCCCCTAACAGCCTCCCTGGTTATATCTTATCGTCAAACTGGCCTATTGTTATTTAGCCGACTCTGTAGGGCCTCAAGGCACTTTCTTATCTCAATTTCTGTTATCAGCAATATCACATGCACGTGGATTTTACTTCAATCATTGTTTTGTGAATTATGTGAGTATTTTTATTATTTTCACCTCTCGCGTGTACAAGTACAGGTTAAGTGTAATATTTTCTATTATTTTAGTTACATATAAGTTGATACCGTAATTCTAATTGAAAATAATTATGTGGTTCTTATAGTTGCACTTTTGATGTGTTGTACTTTTAAGTGTGATTTTTTGTTATTGTTAATGCATGATTTTCTGTATTTTGATGTTTTGCAAAATTTTAAGTTGGTAATCCAGTGTAATTAATAGCAATAGGCATTATCGGTAGAAGTACTTTAAGCAGTTTGTATACAAAAACTGCGGTTTGAGGGATATATGGTGAAAGAGCTTTCTACAAGTGGCAGCTGGGACGGAACTTAGAGTTAATGTATTTTAAATCATTACTCTATTTTCCGTACTTGCTAGCCGTATAGATGTCGGTACAAGCCGAGAGGCTAGAAGATTTAGTACGATGTGGCTTCACGTAAGTAAACACCTTGTATTTTTTAGTTTAAGTAATGATTTGCGATTTAAACTATCTAAGTATTGAAAGATATTTATGTACATGCAGTATACAACTGTGCTAAAACGGATCTTCAATTTTTATTTCCAATAGTTCAACTTTCTAACAATAGTACTATCTAGTCTAAAAGTTTGTGCTAGTTATGCTCACCTTTCTATAAAATATGCTAAGTGCATACCTCTAAAAATATTAATGCATGTATAAAATTATGCTTTCATAGTCAAACTGAAATTAGTTTTGCACATAAACAATCTAACTCGTATCGTATTGAAATTCTATAAATCAAGTTACTCTACTTGTGATATACAGTAAGAATATTTTGTAGGATTACTAAAAATGTAATTTTTTCTCTAATTGATCTATAGAAAATATAAACTAGTATAATCGCTGCCTAAGATTTATCAAAAATGTGTGGGTAAGAAAAAATGTTTAGATAAATACTTTGTTTGTTTGTGTTTTAAGGCAAACCTGCACGCGGGGGTATCTGCTTAGGATGAGGGGTGCCTTGGTAGGAGGACTTTCTAAGGGGATCTAACGCGTATTCACACATTTCGTATATCAAAACTTGAGTTTTGGGGGATATATGGCTAAAGTGTTTTTCTCGCAATAGAAAATAAGACTATATCCAAATCATTATTTGTAAAATCTGTAGGTACTAAAATCTTTCTATGGTATAAGTTTCTCACTTGCCTAACAGTAGAAGAAATTTGTAGAAAATATATTGGTATCCTAAATCCTACTTTAGTGTTAAACGTCTACTTAACAAAAATAGGATATACAAAAATTAAAAACACTTGATTAATTTTTTTTTTCTTGATAAATTAAAAACATTTGATTAAAAAAATTTGTTGTAAAATTAATTATTAACTTAAAATTAAAACTTGGTTAAAAAAATAAATTTAGAAATGTATTTGTTGTAAAATTATTTAACTTAAAATTAAAACTTGGTTAAAAAATAAATTATCTCTTGATTAAAAAAAATATTTGTTGTAAAATTAATTAAAAAAATATTTGTTGTTAAATTATTTATCTTAAAATTAAAACTGTTGGTTAAAAAATATTTGTTGTAAAATTACTTATTTAACTTAAAATTAAAACTTGGGTAAAAATCTCTTAAGGAAAAAAAAAATGTTTAGATAAAAAAGTTCATACACTATCTAAATCATTATTTGTAAAAACTATAGGTACTAAAATCGTTCTATGATATAATTTTCTCACTTCCCTAACAGTAGAAGAAATTTGTAGAAAATGTATGGGTATCCTAAACCCTACTTTAATATTCTAGTAAACTGTTACTTATTAAATATATGCTATAATCTTAAACGGTATACAAAAATTAGAAGTATGTATTAAGCAGCATTTATTCAATTTGCATTGGTTCTATTACTAAATGGTAAAGAAAACTAAATAAATAAAAAATAAACTTCGAAAAATTAATCAAAGTCCCAATTCATTTTCAAAACTAAAGTATAACACAATACACCTACAATTTTATACCTGAAGGATTCTCGGCCTAATGGTTTAAGCCAACAATTATTAGCCTATGAATTCTTTTGTAGGTTGCGCGTTCAAATCTGAAAATTTTTCCAAGTCCCCTTATTTCAAAAAATATCTTAATGTCTGAAAAAATTACAAGTCCCCTTGTTAAGGATAATGCGATTTTCGAATTAAGCGGACTGTATATTTTCTAAATAATTTCTTTATTTTACATATATACAAGATAATGTAATGCGTGTTACTGCGGATTGGTAGATGCGATGCGAAGTTCTGGAGATAGAAATTGCGCAGTAAAATTGGAGAGCTTGGCTAAAAAGGGTTACAATAATTCAGAGAAAATTCGCCAAGCTGAGCGTGGGCGTTAACATACCGCCCGACCGTGCAAGGTTACAGACATTGCACACCAAAAAACACAAATGACACAAATAATAACAATTGAAATTAAGAATCTGAGTACACATAAAATTACAAGTTATGAATAAACATACACACATTAATATTAAATACAACATCGTAACAAAATATTTAAGTAAGCTAATTGAAGATTTTTTTTTTTAATTATCAATTGGTAACACCGCCAATTTAGTAATTGGACGTTTATAAGTCCCTGTTGCCGTTTTTACGAGACAGACACGAACAGCGTTATCCTTTCCATAAAATACCTTCTGAATTCTTCCTAGCATCCAGGAGTTAAGAGGCATGTTATCCTCCTTTACTACTACCATAGTGCCTATGCTCACATTGTCCTTTTTAAAGTACCATTTATTTTTCTGTTGTAGATGATTAAGATAATCTCTATGCCATCTAAGCCAAACATGTTGCGTTATTTTTGTTACCCTTTGCCATCGCCTCAGAATATGGTCTGAAAAATCAGTCAAATTTGGTTCACTCATAGCCAAAATTGGTCTACCGATCAAAAAATGAGCGGGAGTTAAAGCTTGCAATTCATTTGCGTCAGACGAAATAGGAATTAATGGTCGTGAATTCAAAATACCTTCAATTTGATTGCAAATGGTTAAGAATTCTTCATAAGTCAGCTTAAGACCACCTACAGCACGTAAAAAGTGAAATTTGAACGATTTCACTCCAGCCTCCCAAATACCTCCGAAATGAGGAGACCTTGGGGGGATGAAGTTCCACTGAATTTTCTCACAGCCTAAATAATTACCTAAACTATGATCTGGATTGTTAACCAACTTATATAAGCGCTTTAATTCATTGTTTGCTCCTACAAAATTACGACCATTATCTGTGAAAATAGTTGAGATCTTCCCTCTTCGCGACATGAATCTTTTTAGAGCGGCTATAAAAGAGTCCGAAGTCAATTCTGAGACGATTTCAAAGTGTACCGCGCGGGTAACAAAACAGACAAAAATTGATACGTAAATTTTTTGAAGGGGTCCCTTCCTTTGATACTTGTTTTTAATGTAGAAGGGTCCGCAAAAGTCTACGCCAGTAACTGAAAAGGGAGAAGTAGGATTACATCTTTCTTTGGGTAAATCACCCATTTTTTGTACTGAAAATTGGGGATTATACTTGTTGCAAATTACACAATTATGCACAATACTTCGAGCTAAATTTCTACCACTTATTGGCCAGAAGTTTTGCCTGGTTAGATGTAAGAGCGTTTGCGCTCCAACATGGCAGTTTTTTAAGTGAATATCTTGCATTAGTAATTTGGAAAAAATGCTATTTTTTGGCAATACTACAGGGTGTTTCACTTCAAAGGGTAGATCAGAATTTTTAAGTCGTCCACCAACTCTAATAACATTTAAATTACTATCTAAAAATGGCGACAAAAATTTTAACTTGCTAGAAGAGGTTACCTGTTTACCCTTCTTTAGCATGTCGTAGTCTTCAGCCAGAGCATTTTGCTGCACCAGCGAAATTAGTTTATACTCACCTTCTTGAATTTCAGAGGCGGAAAGAGAGCCGCTTCTCTTCTGGTTTCTACAATTACTTATAAATCTAAGAACAAAACTAAAAATGTTAATTAGTTTCCTATAATTATTACTGATGCTAAAAAAGGTAGTTAAAAATTCAGAAGAATTTAGAGTCAATAAATTGTGAGTCATATTGTCCTTCAGTTCATTCAAAAAATAGGAGTCAGAAGACACATCATCTTGTGGCTGGTCATCAAAAGAAACAAGTTCTTGAAGGAAAGGCGGGCCATTCCACCACAGGCTATGCTCAGCCAGTTGGTCTGGAACAAGTCCTCTTGAAATAACATCTGCTGGGTTATCTTGCGATGGAACGTGCTTCCAAGTGCAGTTCTCAGTCAATTGTTGTATTTTAGACACCCTGTTTGCTACAAATGTTTTAAGACGATAAGGGGGTGTACGAATCCATGCTAAGGATATGGTAGAGTCAGTGTACATCATTACACTGTCTATTTTAAGATTTAGCGACAGCTCGGTTTTGGTGTATAGTTGAGCTGCGAGAAGACAACCACTGAGTTCAAGTCTAGGAATAGACAATGTTTTCAAAGGGGAGACTCGGGACTTGCTTGCCACAAGTCTAGAAGTTGAGGTATCGTCATTCATAATGCATTGTAGATAAATGACTGCGCCGAAAGCTGCTTGAGACGAGTCGGCGAAGCAGTGAAGCACTATTTTGCGAGGAGTATCGACGAGAATCCATCTTGGAATTTTTATCAGTTCAAGGCTCTTTAAAGAAGAAATCAAGTTGTTCCATTCTTCGGTCAGGTTTAGAGGGAGAGTGTCATCGAAACTTAAATTTTGCAACCACAGTTTTTGAAGAAATATTTTCATTTTACAGATAACAGGTCCAAGTAACCCCAATGGATCATATTGTCTTGCGATGGAAGAGAGTACTGTCCTTTTGGTGGGATTGGGGTTCTGACTGCAACCAACCCTAAAAACAAAACAATCCTCGAAATGGAACCAATACATGCCCAAAGTTTTCGAAACATGAGGATCAAGTGAGAATGAGCGTTCTTGGTTTAAATTTGGATGACTATTCAAGAGTTCGTGAGAATTAGAGGACCACTTGTGAAGGGTCATGCCGGCTTTAGCAAACATATCCATGAGTTGCTGCTGGGCAGTTTGTGCGATTTTAAGATCATTCGCACCAGAAATGCCGTCATCCATATAGATGTCACGTAATGCGATTTCTGAAGCTAAAGGATAATTTAATGATTCATCCATTGCGAGTTGCTTCACGGTGCGTATCGCGTAATATGGTGCACAGGATGTTCCATAAGTGACAGTTTTCAGCCTATACGTAATTGCCTTACATGAGCTGCTATCATACCACAAAATGCGTAAATAGTCTCTTTGATGAGGAGCTATTAATATTTGACGAAACATCTTTTTAACATCAAAGGTAAATGCGAATTTATGCGTTCTGAACCTGATTAATAAATCAAAAATATCCTCCACAACGTCACCCTTTAACAAAACATCATTTAAGGAAACTCCGTTAGAACTCGGCGAACTCGCGTTAAATACCACTCTAAGGGGAGTACTTGACGAATCAGCCTTGTAAACCCCATGATGAGGTAAAAAATAATAATTGCTGGGTAATTCCTCCTCAACTACCCCTTCCATGTGATTTAGGGTTTTATACTCCTCCATAAATTCATAATAAAGTCTTTTCATGTGGGGTTCTTTTTCTAATCTTTTAATTAAATTATCCAAGCGTTTTTGTGCAATTTGTTTTGAGTCTCCTAAATTAGGGGGAAATTCTTTCATAGCCATTTCTACAACGTAGCGGCCTTCATTATTCCTCTTATGCGTTATCTTAAAATGTTCCTCACAGAAGGCAGATTCCTCACTTACAGAACAATTATTTTCATTAATTGAATCTAATTTCCAAAATCTTTCGATTAAATTGTCAATCGGTTCGTTCTGCGTCACAAGACCACAAAATTTATGGTTAAAGTTTTCTTCTGCACTTGCGCTAGCTATATACCCAAATTTTGAATTTTGAAAGATGAATTTATCAATGACGTATTTACCTGACTCTAAAATTTCAAAAAGGAAGGAAGCTGAGAGTAAAATATCTATTTTATGTGACTGACCCAATTTTGGGTCTGCCAAACATAAACCAGATGGAAGATTAATTTTTTCTATGTTACTATTAGGGGAGGGAACAAAATCTGTTATTTTGGGAATGACTAATAAATCTACAGTCTGGGAAAAGGATTTATCCTTGTTCGTAATATGCGCGGATGTTTTTGAATTTATATGAGTGACACTTTTATTTAAGCCACAGACTGTCATGTTAATTCTAATTTTCTTTAAACCCAAGTCATTAGCTAATTGCGACGAAATAAAATTATTTTCACTTCCTGAGTCAACAAGCGCTCTCGCTGGCAAAAAGGCTCCACAGCCGTTCTGAATATAAACAATCACGGTCGGCAGAAGTGCTGACTCCACCTTGTCTGTACGCTCTCTCTGAGTATGCAACGAAACCGATAAATCACACTGGGTTTCTGAATTACTGGTCTTGCGGTTTTGGGTGCTGGGATCTCCAACTGATAAGGGTTTAACCGAATCTCTTTTCATCCCTGTGTTATAATGAATGTGCAAAAGGCTATTATGATTTAAGGAGCATTGTTTACACTTTCTATCACTTAAACAGCGATTTAATTTATGCATATTTGACAAGCAATTTGTGCAATGAGTATTTTTTATTAAATTAAGCCTGGATGATGGGTCTAATTTCAAAAACGATGCACATTTAAATAAAGGGTGAGGTTGCGTACCCTTGCATGCAATGCAAACATTTTTATTATCATTTTTTGCAAAAAAGGAATGGGATTTTCTATGCGTTTCAAAAGGATGTTTCGGTTTTATGTTAGCACCAACGGTTTGAACATTTTCTAACATCAGACAGCGCTTTTCTAAAAATTCAATGAAATTGCTCCATTCAGGCAATTCTGATGAGACTAAAGAAAGTTCAAACTGTCTTCGCGTTTCTTTATCTAGCTTTTTAACTAGTATATTAATTAGCATTGTTTCCGAAAATGAATTGAGTTCTAAGCCTATCAGTTTAAGTGCTCTAATGTGTTTTTGACATCCGTCAACTATTAGTCTTAAGCCTTTAGCTGATTCATGCGATGGTATATCTAACGACAATAGTTCATTTATGTGACTGTTGACAATTAATCGCTTGTTTTCGAAACGATCTGTTAAAGCTTCAACCAGTGACGAATATGAATCGTCTAGCGTAACTAAATCAGCCGCAGGACCTTCAAGGGTCGATTTCAGGTAATACAGTTTCTGAACATCTGTTAACTTATCATTCTGATGAATTAGATTATCAAATTGGTTCTTGAATGTATACCAGTCCTGGTATTGTCCAGAAAATTTAGGTAAAGGAATTTCTGGTAGCTTTATGTTTACACAATTTGCATTTGATTCTGATATTTTAGTAGTAAAGGTATTATCACAAACTTTATTTGATGGGTAAAGAATTTTTTTAATCCTTACCTCTAAGTTCATGCAATTTTCTTCCAGTTCCAATACTGCATTTTCTAAAGGAACCAAATCGTCATCGTTCTTTACGGCTTCAAAATATTCGAATCGTAAGGCTTCCAATTTCGGCATTAAATTGCGGAGGTGTTCTAGTTTGGTTTCCAGTTCTAATTTGTCTCTCTCCTTATCTTCGTCCAAGTATGCTGCCAGTCTTGTAATTATTCCCTTTAAAGCTCCTCGTTTTCGGTTAATTATGGTGAGGGCATCCTTCACCGACATAATGCGAGAGTATCCAATTTTACCGAAATATGTATAAATTTGCTGATGCGTTCTCCGTCGCGTGCGGACCAAAATGTTAAGGATAATGCGATTTTCGAATTAAGCGGACTGTATATTTTGTAAATAATTTCTTTATTTTACATATATACAAGATAATGTAATGCGTGTTACTGCGGATTGGTAGATGCGATGCGAAGTTCTGGAGATAGAAATTGCGCAGTAAAATTGGAGAGCTTGGCTAAAAAGGGTTACAATAATTCAGAGAAAATTCGCCAAGCTGAGCGTGGGCGTTAACACCCCTTATTTGAAAAATATGTCACAATCTGAAAAAAATTACAAGTCCCCTTATTTGAAAAAAAGGAAATTCTTATCAGTCCTTTGAACATCCTCTCCCCACATCCGGTCCGACCACGCCCCCTTCCCCGCTCAAGCTAGGGAAATCACTTGTATGGTTGCGCACGATTAACATGGCTGCGCATGAGCAGAACTCTTGATTATCTACTACTGGGGCCTGAGGGTAAAATTTAAAATGTTTTCTGTATAGGTAAAATTCGCGAAACGTTTCTTCCGGGGGAGGGATAGGTGCTGTGTGCCTGTCTGAGATGACCAGTCACCCCACCCCCCCTCCCCTACAAAAACTTATATGGGTGTCATTTACGGGGGCCCTGTGAACAGCAACATGATCATTTTAGGGGGGTCTGATCTCCCCCCCCCGAGTCCGAGTAATTTGGACCCCCCTAAAACAAATTTCTGGCTGCGCTACTGTGTACAAGCGTTCATTATGCTTGCTCAAGCGACAAAAGAATAAAATATACTACATGAAATGTCTTTATTAAAGAATAATTAATTCAGGGATCGCGCTATAGAGCGTATTTTATCAATTTTCTCCAATATACAGACTATCCCGAAAACACTGAAATGCGCTTTAATACATCATTTGTTTAAGATTAATGTTAAATTGTTTAAAATAACGTAGGAAATACGACTACGTTCATGAAATATTCCTTATAAAAATGTCTTTCTCATTTTTGTATTTAGTTATTTTAAAGTATATTAAATATCCACTTGTGAAACTAAAATAAGCAATCGTGAATCATAAGAGTAAGCGCTACTTTGTTTTTCCTTCAAATTATATGCATCTATTTTCTTAATGTCAATATGTATCACAGCAAACAAATTAATCATGAGTTCGTACTTGAATTAGTAACACAATTACTACTTAAAACTACATTAAATAACGTTTTAAAGCATGGGCGTAACTTGGGCTTCGAAACTGGGGGGGCGGGGGAGTCATTTTAAATGAAAGTCCATGTATGCGTGCCCGTATACACACATGCATATATACATATATATATATATATATATATATATATATATATATATATATATATATATATATATATATATATATATATATATATATATATATATATATATACAGTGAAACCTCTCCGAGCGGTCACCCCTCTAAACGGCCAATATATCATGGCACGGATTTTTTGACTCATAGACTTAATGTTAAAATAACCTCTATCAGCGGCCACCCGACCCCCTCTAAACGACCACCTCACCGCCCATCTCATTTTTCAGGAAATTTTACTCACTCCATGCTGTAATTTTGAGCGGAAAAACTCAAGGTCAGGTTTATGTCGAATATAAGTCCCAGGAATACCTGGAATTGAATCTGTTATATCTCTTTTGTATTCTCCCCACACCCTTAAGATGGGTAATCACTTGCACAATCAGCTGTTGAAATTGTCCCTCAAATGAATTTTTGTCCCCCTTTCAGGCGCTAATTCCGTCCCTGACGAGGAATTTCTCGATGTTTGTAATGCCGAGCAAGCTAAACTTTCAACACAAGCGACTTTAGGGAAAATCGATGAAATTATCGAAAATTCCGAAGCGGTTACAAACTAACCAGTCAGAGATCCGATTTTTAAAGAAAAAAAAAAAAAAAACTAGAAAAAATGGTCGTTTCAAAGAAAAGTAAAAACTTAAAACAGACACAAATGGTATCATTTTTTCAAAAAAATGTAAGAAAGCATTAAATAAAGTACTATTTTCTCTTTAGATAAGTTCTATATTTCATTTCAAATAAGGAATATGTGCCAGACTTGCTTATATTACGCATTATAGCAATTATCTTATAACAGTAAATTCAACACAGTAAATTCAATTTATAACAGTGAATTCAACTTAACGATAGTCCCTCATCCTCCCCCCCCCCCCTCCTCCCTAGAGCTGTCTTATCGTTCTATGCTTTCCCGTCTTCAAAATACAAAAGCCGAATGGGATGGAAGAATACTTGACCATGGGTTTGAATTCAAAGCGATGTTTTTCATTACTTAGGAAAAAGCTATTGGTTTGTTTAATATGAACTAAAACTTTTTTGAGGGAATTTTAAATCATACTCATTCTTATGAAAAGAAAATTAATGAATTCTTCTGTAACTTTAAAAGTACAAAATTATAATAATCGAACAAAAATTAAAATACTGATTATAGTTAAGTAATTACTATAGTAACGATACAATTTAAATTATATATATATATATAGGTATTCATTTGCACTACACGACGCACAGGAAGTAGAGCAAGGGGGCTACTAGGGTCAAAATTTTTGATTATCATATTTATTTAGTCTAATCAAATGGCCATGCCCCCTTCATTTAACTTATGAACAGCAGTCAGCAGTGGCATAACAAAACTTTTTCCCCTCTTCCGAAATGTGTTTCATAATACCAAACCTAGAAAGAAAATGAAAAATATTATAAGAATTTTTTTATCAACAAATAATGTCCCCGCTCCTCCCTCCCCCCCAAAAAAAAGAGAAAAAATCTCCAGTGTAGTCCGATTAATAATAAATACTCTAAGGAGACAATTTGATACCAATACATATGAATAGAAATTACATTTTTAGAGAGATTAATTAAAAGGTTTTTGCAGATATCGCGTATAGCGGAAAGTTTTTTCAAGAATGTATTTTCCTTGGAATAAACTATAAATTTTGACTTCCTTTAACTGAACACAAACTTCAAAACACTGATTACGATAAGTTTTATCAAATGAATTATGTATTTAAATTAAATACTTGAATTCAAACTTATACCCGGAATAAACTTGCATTTCTTAACATTTTTTATTTAAAAATTTTTTATTTTATTTTGGTGATTTCAAAGTTAAATTCATAAATAAAGTGAATTGCAGAAACTTTGTAAAGTGCTGGAAGAAAACAAGATGTTGATGGACGATTTTTTCCCTCTTCTACGATAAAGAAACAATATCCCCGCAATTATTTAATATTGTTGTTTTGTTCAGGCAGAGCATTCTAGGGCTATTTTCCAGAGAGAAAAATGTATTGAGCGAGCACTTTTTAAGGAGGCCTAACGAGTATCTACGTTACATCTGGGGGAAAACCTCCCAAAACTCCAGATCGACAACTGCGCAGTAAGCCGGAACGCTGGGCACTCATGCTTCAGCCATCTGAAAATGTTCATCAATTATTTAATTGTTAATATTTTATAACGCATTTTACAAATTTAACAGTGCGTTATTGGATGTATCAAGTTGGGCTGTTTTTAAAAGCCCGTTATGTAAATATTTAAAGGGTTTTAATATTTTAAATCAATAAAGTTTTAATGTACTATCTCTGATCGGATCACTTTTATCAACACAAGGAATCCCGTAGAATTTTAAATGATGAAAAATCAGCAAATTCGAGCGATATTTTTTTACACAGTTAATAGTTGGTTGTGGAATGTATAAGTACTTTTGTATCGGAAATTCATAGAAATACATCAAGTGAGCAGAAATTTTATAGGACAGGAAGAATTATAATGCCAGAATTTTAGAATACTGTAAAACGAAATTTTTTATTCACCAAAACAATATTCCGTTAGATTTTCAGAGAAATATTACATGCTTATTAAATACTATATCGTTGAATATAGTATTCTGAAAGATTGAAATTTGTTCGGTTATTCAAAATTTTCTTCTTTTCTTTTCTTTTTTTTTTTGTGTGTGTGTTCATATATCAATTGACCATACCATTTAATAATAACAATGAGAAAATTATTAACATTTTAAAAATGCTAGAAAGTGTGGCCAGTCTATAAACCTACATTTGTCAATGTAATTGAATTCCATCAATATAACTGAATGTTACAAAGAATAAATTAATTATATGGAAAGAAAAACTATGCTAAAGATAAGTGTTTCAGTGTTTTGAAAAATGTTTCTTTCTTATTTACATAATTTCATATCAGTTGATTTTGAAAATTATTTTGACTACTCAATGTAATTACTGATATAACAAAGTCAAAAGAATTTTAAAAGCCAGATATTGGCAAAAATGCCAAAAATATGTAATTTACTTGTATAAATATGCGTTTTGTCGTTTTCGTTTTCTTATTATAAGTGTAGATAAATTATTTATATTAAAGCTTTGCGTTTAAATTTCATTTATTACATGAAAAAAATAAAATTACATGCATAAAAATAAAAATAAAAAACCTGCACACTATTCAGCACAACTTTGGAGCACGATACACAACACTCTTGAGATTTGTTTCCACATTGCATTTTTGTACTTGACAGTTTTTTCTTTATCTCCCCCCCCCCTCTCTCTCTGTGTGTGTGTGTGTATGGGTGTGAAGTGTAGGAAAAAACGCCCCTCGGAATTATAATTTTCAGACTTAAAGATTGATTTCTTTTGTAAATTGAAATTCATTTACGGGAATAAAAAAAAGTGTGTACGCCCACCCCCTTTTACACACACACAAAGATAAACTCCCGTTGCAGGTGTTAACGAGCCTAAAAATTATTGTCTGCTTCTCTTTCCACCGTTGCAAAAACGCAAATGCAGTGTCTTTCTTTCTGTGTCCGCCGTTGTTTCCCGGCTTCGTTAGTCCCACTGAGGCCACAGCGTACTCCTTCAAAAACCAGTGCCGGGAAGCAACGATGGACACAGAAGGAAATCGCTCAATAGACTAGTAATAAATTTAGTCCAGATCCAACAAACGGTCTAGGCACCTATATCTAATGAACATACACACAAACACAGATAGGAAAATTCTTCTTATATATATTTATATTATTGCTTTATTTGGATGGGCTTTAATAACACTGATTTTTTTAAATGTTAATTTGAGGTAGAAACAGGCCATTGATAGGGAATCGGACTATGGATCTAAGAGAAACATGTACACACGATGATTGTGCCCGTTAAATCTGTATGGCCAATTCTGGATTATCAATTATCGTTCTTGTTCAACAAAACAACCAAATGAACTAAGTGACAAATTATAATAAATTTAATGAATTAAGTTACGTAACGAGTTTAAGTATTTCTTTACTTGATTATTTTCAAGAGGAAGTGCTTGTTTAGGTAAAAATGGTCCCAGCTGGTCGAAGCTAAGCACAGCGATTTCCTTTCTACCCCCTTGAATTCTGTGGAAACACTTGTATTTTCACTTAGCCCTCAATTACATGCTGGGTTCAAATTTGTAGAAGAGGGAGGTGAGGGCATTCAATTAGGGGTGCCTAATACCTTGAGTACTGGGCTCAAATTTGTTTTGCAGTAATTTCTTTTCTTTGTATAAAAAAAACCAAAACTTTATCAAAAGCTAAAGGGCAATGAGACGTTTCGGACAGCCATGGTAGCCATGGGGCTACTGGAAAAATTATCTGAATGGCAATTTTCAATAGAGATAAATACAAAATACACTAAAGTACCTCTGTTTACGTCCCTTTGGACGCCCACTTGTTTCTCACATTTTTTTAAATTCATGCCCCCCCCCCCCTTATCTTCTAAATATACAAACCCATTCAATATTGTGCGCTTTTTTCCGTGATTCATTTTTGACTATAATTTACATTGGTTTCAAAAACTGAATACACTGATGGGTAGTTTAAGTAATAAATGAAATATTAAGACTTAATAAGAGATTTATATTTAAATTTCAGTAAAAATTTGAATTAAGTTTGGAGGAGGGGAGGATGTATCAAAATAGCTCTATAAATATCTATGAAAATGGCTATTTTCATGATTTTTTTCCAGTTTCCCAGTCATGATAGAAATGCAACTTCTATTTCAAGAAATGAAGTCAATTTTTAACTTTATCTGCTAATCTTTTCAAGTCAATACTGATAAAATTTCATTTTTGAATAGATTTTTAATTCGATGTTCCCAGTTAGGAACATTGGACTGTAAAAGGTTAAAAGAATCAAGTAACAACAACAACAAAAAAAAAAAAAATGAGAATGTCCACTCATAAGACGTATTAACATTGTTATAAAAACCAGACCTAATAAACATTCAGTGAAAATCTTTAAAATGCAATATTTTTTAAGGTCTTTTGAAATGAAAGATGAATCAGGATAATTTGTCATGCAATTTCTGTGCTGCTCAAAGTGTTTTCTTAAACGTATTCAGTATATACTATTGGCTTGTCCGAGAGTAGAGCTTGTATAGTAACATTGTGTATTCTTTCACTAAACTAAGTTTGTTTTTGAAATTTGTAAAGAACTTTATAAAGAGTTCGATCCCCCCCCCCAAGAAAAGTCTTAAATTCTCTCATAACGAAATATTTAATATAATGGGCACCGTTAATAACATTTTTCAAGAGACAGTAACTAAAAACTAAAATAAAAATAAAAAAAATAAAATTAACGAAAATTTTCTGAAATGTGATGAAATAATAATGCATAGCAAGTATATTGTATAGTGTGTAAGGAAAATCAACACTAGGGGTGTGTCTGTTCTTGGAGAGGATGCCTTGAGCGAGGTCACTTTTAAGGGGTTCTAACGCGTATTCACGTTATATTTCGAGAAAACCGCCCAAAAATGTAGGCCGTCAGATCGACAAACGCGGGTTGACAAGAACCTTGGTTCTTCACGCTTCATGCATCTACCAAATTCACTGTGCTATCCACTCGCCCACATGGCAGGACCGTTACAGAATAAAACCTGCCTTAAGTAAATCCTTAACTAAGCATAAACTTATTATTTAAGGAAATATTTCTTGGTCCAGTGAACACTTAGTCCATTTCTATATAATTTTTATTCAACGGAAAATGAAGTAAACAGAAAGTCTTAAACAAAAGTATGTCTTTCTATTTAAGACAAGTTTTATTATATAACAATAAAACTTAATTTCATCTATACCCTATTTACTTTTCGATTAAAATTATTTTTAAATGAAATTTAGTGTAATATGTATTGGCAAATCCAAAATGTTCAGTTAAATACTATTATGTACCTTCATAAACATGTATAAAATCATAAAAAACTCTTATCGTTATTTTAACGTTTAAATCCTACTTTAATAGATACGTGTATCGACTAAACGTATACATTAATTTAGCATTTTAGTCGATATATGTATCGACTTTGATAAATATATCTTTTCAATAACTTGCTTAAAAATATACTGCCTTGTAAATGATGACAGAAAGCATGTATGTAGGTTTTATGAATGTTTGATAAAATAATATTTATTTGACTTCGATGCTCTACTTGTGGTAAACGAAATCTCATTTTGAAATAAATTTGGATCTCCGTACTCGAAGAAAAGAACGCATAAATGAGTTTTCTTCCGAAAGAAAACACATTCAACGGAAATCTCTTTTTTCAGTGAAACGGCTTCGCTTTAACAATAGCCGTGCGTGACCCCCAAACTTGACCCTGGGTGGACTTTCTTAAGGGACCATCTACAGGATTTTTGTTGCCCAAGCAGCATTTTGAGAGGAATGGTAGAATCGGGAAGAAATGAGGGGGGCATGAAGGGGAAAGTGGTTTTTGACAGTTTGGCGGGTTGGCTGCGCGGAGAGTGAGACTAAACCATATCCAATATATCGCGCATTTTCCTTGTCTCCTGATAAGCGCGATATAACGAGGGGATACTACGATTTTAGCTAGCTTTTCTAAAAAAGTTTCGCCAACGCAGGAATGCACCTCTTCCTGGTAACCCGGCAGTTTTTCCAAGTGTTCGACCCCCGGATTTTCTTCCCCTTAGACCTCCCACCCTTCAGACCAGTGGTCGAATATCCGGAAGACGGGGAAAAATTCTGAAACCCAATGTTTTGGATAGCGGTCGATGAACTCTTGTGTTCTCACAAAATTGCTTGTGGAAAAACCGTTATATCTCTCTTATTATAAGAGTACAAACAAAAATCTCTCGGTACTAGGCGGTACAAATGTAGTACAAGCTAGTACAATCGTCAAATTTTGAAAATTCCTTCATGGGGGGGGCTGCCATTTCTGCAGCCCCACACATTTCAATTGTTAATAACTTTTTAACAAAACCGGTACAAACGGAAATATTTCGGTACTAGCCGGTACAAACATAGTACAAAACAGTACAATCGTCAAATTTTGAAAATTGTTTCATGGGGGGGCTGTCGTTTCTCTAGCCCCCCACATTAAAATCGTTAATAACTTTTTAACAAAACCGATACAAACAGAAATATTTCGCAGGGTGGTCAGAGTTCGGGAAAACCGGGAAAATATGGAAATGTCAGGGAATTTCGTCGATCGGCAAAAATCAGGGAAATATCAGGGAAATTCGCCGTAAGTGATTTACATTTCTGATTACCGCCAATAGATGGCGCAATTCTCCGTCGGGAGAATTTTGAAGTTAATCCCTGCAATGTTGCAAGAATTGGGGAAATTTCAGCTGTAGTTTAGGGAGGAGGGAAAAAGCGAATCCTTCTAATAGGCACGCCACGCACAGGACTGCTGTATCCCTGCGCCACGCACGTGTTAGACTATTTACTATTCGTTCTTCCAAGATTTGAACACCCTGGAACAATCGAGACGAGAGACCCTGAGGATCAGAATTTCAACCAATTCAGTGCAAGGTTTGAACAGGTATGTACATTTTCTTCTATTATTTGAGTTATGAATTTTCATTATAAAGGGATGAGAAGAGAATTTTCCGTAGATCTGTTTCGGTTATTTTCCATACTATGTTTATTGATGTGTGTATTTTCCCACGGGCGCCGACTTGTAAAAATTATTGGAGGGGCTCGTATCCTTACGGAGGTGGACGGGGGGACACAAAATCCTTCTCTCCGTCAGTATAATTAAGGGGTTCAGAAATTTTAGAATTGAGATTTCAAAATGTGCTTTTTTAACATAACACTTTCATGAAAATAAAAGGAATTCCATTTAATAAATTTTTCAAAAATTTTTTGAACTCATTTTTTAAATTAAGTTTTTGAACTCAAGATCTCGAATCAGTCTTCAGTACACATATGGAGAAAGCAAATCTCCCTTCTGAAAGAACAACTGAATTTTAATTAAGTTAATAACAGCAAAACAAGTAAAATCTTTTTCGAAATGTATTTAATGATAATTTCATAGGAAAGAAAATGCATGCAGTCAAATGTGGAAAACTGTTCTGCAAAACATTACTCCAGCTAATATTTCAAAATACCCTAGAAGTACAAACGAGACGAAATACTAAAATCTGGATTATTTTATTTACTTGCAAACATTCATCAGAGATAATTTTTACTGATATAAAATAGTATTTTTTATTTTACTACATGATGAAATACCCATAAATTGAATCGACTTTAATTAAATGTCGCACTACTTTAAGACAGAAAAACTGATCACATTTAAATTACATTTTTTGACAACTTTTTACAGATTACATTTAAAATTATTTAAAAAAACATAAACAAAGAAGTAATAAATACCTCCTTTCCATGTATTAAAACAAATCAAACAAACCATCATACAAAGTTACAAGTCCTCTCTTCGACACATACATTTTAAACGGATTTCCGTGATTTGAATTGTAAAAACAAATAAATAAATAAAATATACTTTTAAATTCATTCTCATAGTATTTTCACAGCAGGAAAAAAATTAATTTTTCAATAATATCATCCTTGTTAACATTTAAAAATGATTTAACAAAGAAATCCAAGTGCGAGAATATATCAAAATTCAGAGTCTACACTATTTTAGGTCTTCATAAACATTTTAATACTGAAAACTTTCATTTTACATTAAACTAAGAATACTCATATAATCTTTCAATAACATTAAAAATGAAAAGAAATGTTGAAATGCGGTGTTATGGCCAACTATCTGCGCGAGGGATCTAGGCCGGGGGGGGGGGCTTCGTGTGGAACTTGGCATAGAAAACTCGACATATAAAATCTGCATTGCACTTTAAATCACACTTCTTTTTGGAAAACCGTTCCAGATTACCTTAACAATTATGAAAACAAATTAAACCAGCACATAAGCAATTGGCAAATCAGAGACGCTCCTGGCAAAATGGACACATAGTAATCATTTTATAAACTAAAACCATAATGAATTATGCTATTTGAAACATATTTTGATGATATTTGTGCAACAATATATGAAAATTTATTTTTATTCAGTACGGAGAAAAGTTGTATAAAATATAATCGTGCTTTAAATTTAAAAGTGGAATAACACAGAAACAGATATACAATGCCAAAATTATCACTCTGTAGATATTTACAGACAATTTTTAAGAATACTCAATAGTATGAAAAATGGAAACAAAATGAATGAAATCTAATTCGAAATCATAGTCTACGCCATATTATTTTTAAAACATATATAAAAACTCCACTGCACTCTAAATCACCCTTCTATTTGGAAAATTGTTCCAGATTACCTTAACAATTATCAAAACAAATTAAACTAGCACACTAGCAATTGGTAAGTCAGAGACGCTTTGGCTAAATGGATACATAGTATTCATTTTATAAACTAAAACCATAACGCATTATGTTATTTGAAATTTATTCTGATGATATTTGTGCAACAATATAGGAAAATTAATTTTTATTCAGAACGGAAAAAAGTTGTATAAAATATGATTGTGATGACTGGGGTACGAAGGGTATTTTGTTTATAAGCCTTCTTATGATTACCATAGCCCGTTCGTGTAAACATAGTGCTAAAAGTTCTCCTTATTGAATTTGCAAAATATACATCCATCTAATGCAAGGTATCACTGAAATGTGCACATAAAAATTCAAGCTAAATAGTCAGCTTCAAACTTTCTAGCACATATTCATTCAAATTTCAATTAAGAAGTGTACAATGCCAAAAAGTGTTTCTTGTGTACGAAGTCAATAATGAATCAGAATTATTTTCTCAGAGTTACATATACATATACTGTATAAATATTAACACTAAAATAGCTTTAATAATGTTTGATAATATTTTTTCCTTCTAAATTTTAACGCAGGCCTCTAAAATGGTAGGAGCCCACAGGTGAAAGCCTACTCAGCCTAAGGGGTAATCCGGCCCTGTTTAGGTATAGTCCCTCTTTCCCCATGAAGCCCCCTCCTTCCTCCTCTATAATTTTTATGGTTTTGTAGCAGTCACGCTAGTTTGATATTCCATAAATAATAATTTACAAACATAGGTGCTTCATAGAGTGCTTTTACAGAAGAGGGAGGCTATTTGCAAGTGTGGGGTGGAGGTGGGGGTCGAATACGAGTATATGTATCACACGCCCAATTCACACATTTTTCTAAAACCATTTTTTGATTTTGATCGTTTTCTTTCATTGTGGGTTCGAGGCAACTACCCCATTCACCCTTACGTTAATCATGTTCGCTGTGACTCCCCTTTCCTTTGCCCTCTATGTATGGATGAATATGGATGAATGCACATATTTACAAAACGGCTGCATATTTTTCTGCCAAGGAACAACGACTGAGCACATAGTCAGAATATTGTGTGCATACTTTAGTGTTGTTATAAAATAAAGTAAATTAGTCAGAGACTAATGGTTTTCTAAAGAGGAATTCTCTTTCAGCAACACAATATGATATGTATGCACATGATCAAGGCCTCTCTGAATTTTGGGCCTTGTCCAAGCTCGGCTTGGGCCCTCGTTTTTTTTCTTCCTTCTTTCTTGGCGAGATGGTTAATCTAGGCCCATGACCACTGTGACCCCCCTCTGGAACCGCCACTGGCACCATATGCAGCCAAGAGTAGCAAAATAATGAACCGAAATTCGCCTAAAACAAAGAGTCTTCTTAAAGATTTCATGGTTTTCAAATGTTCGTTTCTAAATTTTCGTATTTATGTGTAAACTAACAAAAATTTTTGAAAATCGTAGGGGGGCTGGGAGACAGCTAAGTAGTGCTCAGCCCGCGTAGCCCCCCCCCACCTCTGATTACGCCCTTGATGGGGGATAGAGTTTTATATGTAAAAAGAGAAGATAAGAGCAAGCAATTATAAAATATAATCCAGAAGTTGTGCTGCTCGAAGATTTTTATGAAATCATTTTTTATTTAGCTCTTAACTGTAGCTAAATCAGAAACGTTAAGCGTTCGATATTAGTAAAGTTTTGATAAAGCGTATAAAGAAATGAATACTGTCTATATCCGAAACTGTATTTAACATCAATTTTTCATCTATCTCACAAGGTTCTTCATGATTTAAAATCTTCAAACTTAAATTTGACTATCAATTTTCTGCCTTGAATTGTTTTTAAGTCACATTTAAACGGTTTATTTTCAGCATCGAAACTTAATACTGCTGGGAAATGGGAATGTCACAATCGTTTGCAGTTTTGCACAATGGGAAAATCTCCCTTATGGTCAGATGTCTACAGAAGAGTCTGTATCTCACAATAGAACAAAAGTGAAAGCTTTTGCTGTACTGATTTAAAAAAGAAAGATTACATTACATGAGAACGACCCTCCTAAAAAAAAGCGCTGTCTTCTCCCTACTAGAAAGCAATTCCATCATCAATTGTGTCACGGTGTAAAATCTGAAGGGTTCTTGTAGGGGAAAACACTCGTTTCTTTTTGCCTAGCTATCTGATGGTCATTTGTTTGTGCTTGCGCTCTTGATAAAGAAGGTCGACATCCGTGCCTTACGGATTACAGGCGCCCAACGTAATTCCTGAATCCCTGTGAGAAAAAGGGGAGTGGGAGACAGAAGCTAGACATTCTCTATTTTTAGGATTCTTAAGTTTAACCGTTTTGGAGGAAGAAACATGATTTGACACAAAATAGTTGAAATTTTTGAAGGGGCTCAGCCCCCTGAATAAAAATATTGGGGGGGCTGAAGCCCCTTCAAGCCCCATGAAGTCGGCGCCTATGTATTTTCCCTCCTTCAGTATTTCATTTTATTCTCATGTGCTACGTTTGTTCCTTTTTTTTTCTGCAAAAAATTATATTTTTTAAATTACATTTTTGTAAATTTATTAAATGTTTGATTGTTTCACAATCTCTTTCGCAACTTTCCATACCGTTAATTCAGGAAGCTTACGATATAATAATTAATCACATATCGGACATGAGGATTTTTTGTGAATCCGCTCTGTTTGTTATTAAATTTCATTTGAAGACGAAAAATAGTTATTCAAGGCTGCCGCTACAAGTAACAGGGCCCGGCACCGATTTTACTGCTGGGCCCTAGTGCCAATTTTCATGCCTACTATATGACCTTACCAGCGGCGAATTAATGCAAGTTTCACGGGGGGGGCGGTTCTATAGAAGATTGACCTATACATCAATTTTATAGAAGTAAAATAGGATCTTTTACATTAATTTCTCTCCCCCCCCCTTTAATCTGCCCTTGAACCTCCTTACATGTCCTCGAAATCTTCTGGTCAGTATCCTATGAGTCCGTATCCCCCTGAAACGGCGGCCTTGTTAGTATTTTTTAATATAATTCCAATTTAATAATTTTCCATCCTTCTTGAGAGTAAATATTTTTCTTCTATCATTCCTTCATATTTTAAACCTCCAACCTCCAATGCCATGAGAGCAAAACAAAATTATTATTTATTTTATTATTTATTATTTTTCATGGGCCGAGTGCAATTTAATATCCCTGCCGCCATTTTGTTTCTTAAAACATAAAATTATTAATAAACTGTATTAAAACTTGTTTTTTTTCTTTTTTTAAGTAATTATTAAGATTCAGTACTCCAATTAATTTTGTGCAATATATTTATATATAATTATCATTCTTGGTTTTTAGGAAAATAATATTATTAATAAACAGATTGGATTATAATAGGTTATTTTTAAAGTAATTAAGATTCATTAACAAATTATTCTTTGCAACATACTTATTTATTAATAGCTCTCAATACCACATTTTTCATAAATGTACTGGAATTGAAAATAAAGCTATAATCTAGTTTGTTTATTAATAATTGTATGTTTCAAGAAACAAAATAAGTGTAGTAAAATATATCTACTTCTTTTAAAATATAAATAATTAGTTTTTCCCTTTATGTGTCAATTTTTTTGTTCGTGTGTAATTTCCTCAATTTTTCTAATTTTGCCACTTAAAAATTAGCATTGTTATTTATTTATTTATGGTTGTAATTTAATGGTGAAAATTATGTGCCATGCCTCAAAATTTGTTAGTTAAGCTCACACAGTTTTCTGATTTTCATCTTCGTACATCTCATCCCTGATTTCTGATCAAGATTTCTCAAATAAAAATGATTCACTATTTGTTTTTGTATTTGAAGGCATTGATTTGATAAGTTAAAAAAAAAGTGTTAAATATATATATGTATATATATTCTAGGTCTGTGAAAACATGGCAGCTCGTTTTCAAATCCAGTGGCTGGATTTTCCTGATTTCAAAGACTGGCTCCAAGAAGTACCTTCTAATATAAACAAGGCTAAGTGCAAAGTTTGCCATGTTACATTTTCTCTCAGTAACATGGGTCGAAGAGCTGTTAGAAGCCATGGAAATGGGAAAGAACATAAAAATAGGATGAAAGCATTCTGTCAATCATCCTCAATTAAATGCTTCACTTTGCCTAGTCCCAGTTCATCACCTAATGTAACAGAATATACTGTCAGTGCTCCTAATAGAGAAAACACGTCTCCTTCAGAAAGTACATCTTATGAAACTACAATGCCTCGTGGCTTAACATCTTTCCTCCAAAATGAAAGTGTCTTAAAAGCTGAAATATTATGGTGTCTTCATTCGATTGAAGTACACAAGTCTATGAGAATGGCAGAAAAAGACATTTCCATGTTTAAAGTACTATTCCCTGACAGTGAAGTAGCTCAAAAGATAAAATTAAAAAGGACCAAAATGGCATATTCAATTCTATATGGAATCGCACCATACTTTAAAACAGAACTTTTAAGTAATTTGTCTAAATCCAAACACTTAACAGTAGGGTTTGATGAATCGCTGAATAAAATAACACAAAGGACACAAATGGATGTTGGTGTTAGATTTTGGTGCAATGAAAAGGATCAGGTAACTGCACGCTACTTAACCTCTACATTTTTAGGTAGTTCAACAGCTGATAAAATTAAGGAGAGCTTTAAAACTGCCTTGTCTGCAGTAAACTTACAAAATGTTATTCAAATCTCTATGGATGGACCAAATGTCAACTTAAAATTTTATAAAGATTTGACATCAGAATTAGAGTGCCACGAAGATTATCCTGTTTTATTAAACATAGGAACCTGTGGTTTGCATACTCTGCATGGTGCTTTTAAGAGTGGTATCCAAGCTACAAAGTGGTCTTTGATTGATTTTTTTCGCGGTTTATACAATTTGTTTAAGGATGTTCCTGCTCGTCGAGCATTATATACTGAATATACAAATTCAGCTATGTTCCCCCGAAAATTTTGTTCAGTTCGGTGGCTTCAAAATGCTGATGTAGCTCAGCGTGCAATTGATATGTTGCCACACATTAGAAATTTTGTAACATGTGTGCAAAGAAATAAAAAAGAACCAACTTGCTCAAGTTTTAAGATTGTGGCAAATTCTGTAAAAGATAATCTTTTGGAAGCTAAATTGGCTTTCTTTAGGTCTCTATCAAGTGAAATTGAACCTTTCTTGGAAGAATATCAAACTGATGTTCCAATGATACCATTTTTACATAGCTCTTTGACATCAATAACTAAAAGCATAATGTCAAGGTACGTTAAAGATTCTGTACTTGATGGCATAGACTGTGTTCATGAAATAGATTTGTCGGACAGTAAAAATTTAAAATCAGCATATGATATAGACTTGGGATATGGTACACGAAATGCTCTAAGAAAAAGAAATAAGGATGCAGTTTCTGATCAAGACATTTTGCAGTTACGCAAGCAGGGTTTATTTTGTTTAAAAGCTCTGAGCTTGAAATTAATGGAGCGGTCTCCACTGAAATATCCGCTTACAATAGCTGTAACATCTTTTGATCCGGCAGTAGCCAAAAACCTAACTCTAGCCAAAACACGTATAAAAAGTCTCTTAACCATTTTATTAGCCAATAAAATAATAGATGCAGATACAGCTGAAAAAGCTGAAAAAGAATACCTCAAAATATGTACAGACAGTGATGCTCTGGAAGAAATGAAATTTTTCAACAGAAAAAATATTAGAGTTGACATATTCTGGAGAAATGTATTTAGTAGATTTGGAAATTGTGATTCCATAATGTCTATCATGAAAATTGTGATGATTATATCACATGGAAACGCTACTATAGAAAGAGGTTTTTCTGTTAATGCAGAATGTCTGATTGAAAACTTAAAAGAAGACACATTAATTGCGCAGAGACTTGTGTATGACAAAATCAAGTCATCAGAGTTTGATTTGTCTAATTTTAAAATTTCCAAAGAACTTTTACAAAGCTACAAAAGAGCATATTCTTCATTGACTGAAGCAACAAAAAGAAAGGAACAAAATATATTAGAAAAAGAAGCAGAGGAAATTAAAAAGAAGAAAGTAAAATTAGCAACAAAAGAATTGAGCAACAAAATAGAGAAAATAAAGGAAAATGCTCGTAATGAAGTAGCTGCCCTGATGGCAGAAATCAATGCTCTAAATCAATAAATTTATGAAAACCAAAATGTTCGACTGTGTTTCATTTATTTTTGTGGTTACATTTTTTTCCCTCTTCCAAAATCTAATCTGCCTTCATAAGAGTGACTTAATTTAAGAATATACTAATATTTATCCCTTAAGTTTATTAATAAAGGGTAAGTAAGTAAGGTAAAGTAATTAAGTAAGTAATAAAGGGGTAGTACTTGTGCATAATATTATGACAGTTTACAGGAATCAGCATTATTACACTGCTATAAATTATACTGGATAAAATGATGTAATGTGTATCATCAGGTATGGTATCAAATCTGGAAAATGTATTTAAATATATTTATTAATGTATAATTAAAATCTGATATTAATTTTATTAAATTAGTAGCCTTTTGTGATAGGTTTTTTTATCGATATCTCCTAAACTATCATTATGTGTATTTTAAAAAAATTACGATGAAAGAACCTGCTAGGGGGGGGGACTAACAGGGAAATTTTAAGCACAATAGGGAAATATCAGGGAACATAAATATTAAAAATTCCTGACCACCCTGTTTCGGTACTAGCCGGTAGAAACGTAGTACAAACCAGTACAATCGTCAAAATTTTGAAACTCGTTGGTGGGGGGGGGCAGTGAAATGCACCTTTAATTTCTTTATTCATACACGATCGTATTCCCTCTTCTTCCTCCCCCCAAAAAATTTGGTGGAACACCCATGTTTGGTATAATTATTTAATTTTTATCATCATATCCAATAGTTTTGATAATCAGCGAATTAAGAGGAAATTTATCTTTTTCTTATACTACCTTGAATTAATATCAATGTTACAGAACTTTTCCTCTGAAATTCTAAATAATCCTTTGCTGAACCCCGGCTTTTATAGATTTTACGGCCGTATTCACCAAACATTTGACACGCGGATTAATCCTGAAACGCGTGTTATATTCATCGGTAAGAAATCTTACCCATGACTTTAACACGCGAGTATGGTTTAATCCGCGTGTCAAGTGTTTGGTGAATACGGCCGTTCGGTTCATTTTACCCTCCAGTCTTCGTAGAAGGGTACATTTTTCAAGAAAACGTGTTTTCAGTATCTAAAAGATGTGCAAGTACTTTAGCATACGCAAAGTAATCGTAATTGTGCAGTAAATTTACTTAGGAGGTCCAATAAGCTCGTTTATATTTATTTTCGTACGCTGAATCACAAGATAATTTTTTTCATTATTACTGTTTAACAACAAAAACAAAAATAAAGAGTGAGCACTCCTGTTGAAAATAAAAAGCAGGGAAGGCATATACTTTCCGCTATGACACCCCTTCTCTTAATCTAAAAGTATTTGAATATACTGCCGACTGATATAATGTGCTGAATACATGGCCGCCCATAAGGGGAAGGGCATGGTAGGTTACTTGCCCTCCCACCACTCTTGGAGATTTAGCATATTGTATTATGATGTAAACAAACATGCATATTACAAAGCGAAATCAGAACTCTGTCACAACTGCGAAATTAGCTCCCCTCTAGAAAATGTTTTGAAGCTTGCCCCGTCCCCTATCAAAAATATTCTATGGGCGCCAATTATAAAGAAAAATCGGACGATCAATGCTAGTCATAAATATTTTCGGTACACTTCTATAAGCGTTTTGGCTTGAAAGGGATAAAATACTGCAATAATAGTAAGGTTTAGGAATTGCTAGCCAAATTGATGAGATATCGGCAAGTTGGCTTCAATTTGAAAGATTCGTTTTTGGCGCCTAGTTGGGCGATATTTCAACAAAAGCTGACAAGATTGAGATAGTTAGCGAGATTTTGTTCATAGCCGAAATATAATTATTCATCACAGACTTTTAATGAATTGAAGTTATTCACAGACGTTAATGTATTGAAAGTCTTTCGGTTGACCCTGGAAATAAATT
>JAWZYV010017257.1:0-24595 GCA_038373885.1 Cheiracanthium punctorium
AAGCAATCAAAAATTTTTTATATATTCGGGGAGTAAAATTTACTTTGATGATTTCTTGTGTGGGGAAAAAAACTAAAGCAGACCATGATAGAAGGTTGATTGAGGTTTTAAAAGGGCTAACTAATAATTTTAAAGTTTAACCCTGATAAGTTTCAGTTCTACAGGAAGAAAATACGGGGCTTACTAATTCTGAAAGGGGGTGTTAAACAAAAAACTCATGTTAGGGCAAATTGAACTTGAACAGCCTAAAAAAAAAACTAAAGACTTTTGGGGCAGGGTTAATTTTTTTGTCAAATTTTTTTCCAAAATTTTTCTCATTACAGCCCCTTTAACACTTTTTTTTTCACCGTTTAATGGTTATTTAAAACCGCAATTGAGAACTAACGCCCTTTGAAAAAAATTGCTAGATCAAAATTTGAAAAACTTGTCCCCAAACTTAAACAAGGAAAAAATAAACAAATATTTTTTTGATAGGAATACAAAAAAGCTTAAACCATTAAAACCTGGTGATAGAGTGTTAGCCCAAAAATATAAAAAAACAGACAGGGGAACCTGCCACATCTTATCAAAAGCTAACCCCCAAATCGAAAAAATTTAAAACCACTGGGCAATGTTTTTTACAGAAATAGAAAATCTTGTTTTTTCAAAGTAAAAAAAACCTTGAAAAACATTTTAAAATTTTTAATATGATACTTTAATTTAAATTGGTTCAAAGGGCTGTCCACTGAAAGAAAACCCAACAAAGAAATGGCATCTTTTCTGGTACTGATCGGAATGAACATCTTAAAAACTAGATTTGGGCGCATAAAATAAGCGTCCTCTTATTTTAAAAGAAAATACTGAATAAAAGGGAGGATTGCATATTGAAGTATACTTCAACCAAGAACTTAACTAATCGATTCTTCATTTAAAACATTTAATTTTTTGTAACCCATGGTGGCAACAGTTTTGGGGAAGCGGGGAGATCTCCAAAAGATGTACCGAGCTATTGCTGTTGTTTGTTTAAATTTTTAGTAAAAAATTTTTTATGAACTAATAAACCTATGGAATTTTTAAAAATAGGTTTTTTTTAAACACAGAACAAAACAAAAAATACATCCCCCCGGGCCTTTTTTTTAGCGTCTCGAAGAAGGGGGGGAGATCAGTTTTTTTTTTTTTTTTTTTTTTTTTTTTTTACAGACACGCCGTTCGATGGTTTTTAGTATTCGGGCAAGAAAAAGTTTCGATAAAAAAAGTATTCAGCAAGAAGAAATTTCCTCTTTAGTTTTTTACACCTTTATTAAAATCGTTCCCCGGGGGTTGCTCTCTTTCTAAAACCGACATTGGGGGGACTTTTTTCAAAAAAGGGGACATTAGGGTTCCAGAAGCTGTGTTTTTGGGACAAGGGGACAAACCCCCAAAAAAACGGACTGCCCCGTTCAAAACGGGACTATGTCACCTTAGGCATAAGGCCACAACGCAGCCACGTTCCATTTAATGCAGCTGTGAAAAATGGCGTCAAAACAGAAACGCTGAAGATCAAACAGCGATAAACATATGCTCATTGTCAGTTCAATTACATAGTTGACCAGAATAATTACGACTCTATTAAAAAAGCATTTCAATACCATTTCTGCAGTTCATAGAGTGATGATCCTTCCCTGCTCGCGAGAACTTTCATTGGATGTCAGAAGCACCATATGAAAAAACAGGTGCACAAAATTACAAGCACGCCAATTAAGCTTTTCAGAAGTTTTTAAAGTGACATAGAGATATTATTATATCATTAGCAAAAAACATTCATCATTCTCTGACAATTACTCAAATATAGGAGAAACCTAATAATATTCTTCAAGTGGCAGAGTCAGATAAAGTGAAACCATCAAACCAACTTGCGTTTGTTTGGTTTGTTCGACGTAATTTACAGTTTTGCAGCACGGGTTGCCAACTTTTTCTAGTACAATTATTTATAACGCCTAGGAGCAAACCGACTGCATGGCCGCGTTCGTAAACGCCAAAACAGAGTTTCTATCTAAGGTTGTCGTAAGGAAACTGAGTGCTTTCAGTTTTAAAAACTAGAGCGTGTCGTATACAAAACTGGGTGCAATTAAGTAAGTTGGTGGGTAATAGTCGGTCCTTTTGAGGATCCGGTCCGTAACGGATCCGATCCTCTGAAGGACCGACTCCTTCGGACCCGGTCCTATTGGATCCGCTTCCCAGGAAAAGGAAACGGTCCCGGACGCCGTTCCTTTCGGTCCGAAAATCCGGAACCGGTCCCGGACCGAGAGGGAACGCACTTCGGATCCATTTGGCTAGAAAGAAGAGTGGATCCGGACCGAGAGATGAACGACCTCGGATCCATTTGGCGGAAAGAAGTGGTAGCCCGGACCAGAGAGGAAACGACTCCGATCCATTGGCATGAAAGACGAATGGAATCCGGGACAGAGATGAGGATGAGCAAAGGGAGAGTATCCGACAGAGATGATCGAAAGAGAAAGATCCCAGCCAGACATAACAGAAATAAAGCTACTAAGGACAGAGATTCAGAAGCATAAACAACGTCGGTGTGCGGTAAAAACGCTCACATGATTAATTGTAGTACTAAATATTGGACCATAAACATTCTTTGTTTTGAAATATACACGAGAAAGGTAACTGGATCTTAAATCCAAAAAATTCTTTTTTTTTGGGGGAAAAGGGGGTAAATTTTCAGTTCAGCGTCGGAATGTACTCTAGAAGCATTGTTATTAATTTCCAAAGCATATAAAAGGGCCCATAGAAAAGCGTCGGGGGGGCACAGTGCCCCCGGCCCCCCCCTCCCCCCTAAAATAAAATTTTTGTTTTCAAATTTCAAAAATAAATTTAAATAAACATTTGCTTGAAATTTTAAAAAAAAAATTTCCTTTTCTGCTCTTATTTTCGATAGGGCCCCCTCAAATCTTTCTTGTGCCCCCCCAAAAATTTCGTAGGCCCGGGGAGCATTTAAAACCTCCTTGAATTACTGTTATATTTATTAGGATTTTAAAGCGTAGTCATATAACCATACATTATAGTCGGGGGGGGGGCACGGGGTTTACGTGTCCGCTGCCCCCCCCCCCCAATTACCTCAAAATCTTTTAAAAAAACTTTGTTTCAAAAATTTAAAAAAAATTTCCCTTTTCTGCTTTTAAATTAAATTGTCCCTCCCCCCCAAAAAAAAATCTTTCATGTTTCCCACGACCAAAGGGGGGTTAGGGGGGTCAAAACCCCCCAGAGGTTTTTTTTGCATACAAAATGATTTTTTCACTACATTGTCACACCCACGATACATAATAGATTGAGTATCGTAACCCCCCCATAAAAATTTTTCTGGCCCCCCCCTTTGTTCCTCCAAGTTTTAGGTCTGTGAGGGGTGTAACCCTTCCGCCTTCCTTAGAAACTCTTTTTTATTGGGTTTTCCTAAAAATTAATACATATGACCAAGGTTTATTCGGGGGACAGGGGGGGGGCCGTGCCCCCCTCTCCCCCAACTTCCGCAGAATCTTTTCATTTTAAAATTTGTTTGACGCGTTTTTTTTAACCGCTCCCTAAAAATCGAACCCAGTCTCTATTTAAAATATTTTTTAAAAATTGTCCACTGTCAAGTTTTTTAATTTAAACTTTTACTTTTTTTAAGACGGGTTTAAACAACCTTTCTCATTTTCAATCTTTTGTACGGTTTTAAATACTTCCGGCAAAAGGTTTTCTTTAGAACTTTAAATTTAATTTAATTAATTTTAATTTTTAATAAATGCAAAATACTTTATGCAAAAAAGGTTTTATTTAAATGAATAAAGGTGAATAATCTTTTAACTTTTCAAAATTACATAACCTCACGGTTACTTTAAAGTTATTTTATTAAGTTACTTAATTTTATTTTTAAAATAGATTATTGTTATCCTACTTATTGTCTTTAATCTATATGAATTAAAGTTTGAAATTTAAAATTTGAACTTGTATATCGTCATTCCCCTGTTTCAGCATTTTTTTTAAATGCTTGCAGTAAAATAAGTATAATAGCTTAATAATAAAGAAAGTTTTATAGGGGTTTTTTTATAAACTTTAAAAAGCATTTCTTTAAACTATACCTTTTACGTCTATATATTATTTTTACTAAATTCATGAAAAATTAGTAAACGGAAAGTTGTAAGCCAGGAATCGGGGCTACCACGCGCCTTTTTTTCTCCATGTCACTGAATACGCTTAGAACCCCTTAAAAGTCCCCTACCGGGCATCCCACCTTTGGCAGATCGCCCTAGCGACATTCCGTAATACACAAGCAAACCCATTTTTTCTTTTTCATTTTTTTTTTTGGGGGGGGGGGGGGGGGTGAAGAAGGAAGTTTTTTAATATGTGAAATCCCTATTTTTAAAGTCCCCCCTTTAAAAAAAGCAGCCCCCACCCCCCGAATAAAAATTTGGGGGGCACCCAGGGTGACATTTTTTATACATAACATTCGAAAAATATCAGATTACTCTAAAATTTAAATCAATCAAAGGCAAAATTCTCTCATCTACAATGTTTTGATCACTTTATTTTCTTTTTTTGTACTGGCAAGTATACAATTCGTCACATTAATATAGATGTCACATAAACAGAAAAAAAATATTTAAATATTTCAGCGAAAGAAACACTTTTTATCTTAAATTTCATAAAATTTAAAAAATTTCACTTGAAATCAATTAATTCTTACGCCCTTGCAAATTTCCTTTCAAAAAATTTTTATATTTTTATTTTAAAAATTCCCTTAAAAAAAAAATTTTATTTTTTTATAAACAAATAATGGGTAAAAAAAAATTTTTAAAAAATCTATAAAACTATTTTACAAACACAAAATTTTTGAATGTTTCTGCGGGAGGGATATAATATTTCTTAAATTAAAACAAAAAAAAATTTGGGGCGTCTATTTTGATTGTCCCTTCCCCATATTTTATCCAAAACGAACAATTTTTTCAATATTTAAAAAAAATTATTGTTTTTAGCGGGGGGAATTCTTTTATTCTGTTGGCGCCCCTTCGCGTTTTTTCCGTTAGAACAAAAACACACGTCGTCAAGAACTCCCCCTCAAATTCCAAGAACGCGCTCCTTTCCTCCCTTTTTTGTAACGCAAATACCCCGGCTATCAAGAATATCCCGAAAAGACTTTATCTTTGATCATCTGAAATTTTTTTAAACCTTTCCCAAAAAGGGGAAAGCGAAACAAAAGAAAACGATAAAAAAAGTCCCTGGCAATACCGATTAGAAAATAAAAACGTAAAAAAAATTTCCTTGTTGAATATAAAATGACTAAAATAAACTTTAAACTACAACAACAAGGGAGAAACGTTTACAATTAAAGCAATTGACTTTAATTTGAAAATTTAGTTTAAAAAACACCAAAAAAGTTTGCATTAACGTAAATTTTTTGTGGAGATTAAAAATTATAAAGTTTGACACGAGTTAAGTTAAACTTTCCAAAAAAAAAGAAAAATTTTAATTCTCAAATAATTTTCCTGAAAATAGACTTTTTTACTTTTCATCTTCTTTTTTTTTTTTTTTCTAAAATCTTTGGTTTAGCTGTAAAATTAAATCAAAATTTTTTTAGTGTTTGGTCTTTAAAAAATTTTTTCTTTTAATTCCGGCATTTTATTGATTTTTTTTAAATCTTAAAAAACATCATACTTTTATCCGTTTTTGTATAACCAACCCTCCCCTTTCCCCCCACACACGCTCACAAAAAAAAATAAAAAAACATGAAAAAAATTCTTCGAACCTATTTTTTTTCTAATTATTTTATGTATCAATCTACAAAATTTTACAGTGCAAAAATTCATACAAATTTTCATTTCATTGCAAATTTCTTAATATTTTATTAAAGAATTCTTTATTAACAAAAAATTATTTTTAAACAAAAAAATTCTTTTTAAACGAATTTCTTTTGATTTTTAAATTAAAAAAAAAAGACTTTCTCTTGAAAAAATTTAATTAAAGGGAAATTTAAACCAAATAACTAATTCTTTAAAATTTTACAGTAACTCTAAATTATTTCTTTTTGTTGTGTTGTTGAACAGAACCAAATTGATTTCATGGGTAGTACTAATCAGCCTAAATTTACATGCACTTCACTGTGTACTTTTTAAATTGTTAGATCCTTAGTCCAACAAACTATCATGGCTTTTTTCTACAATTAAATTTTAAAAAACCGTATTATTAAACCACCAAAAAATGCAATAACTAAATTTTTAAAAAAAATAAAAAAATTTTTCCTGTTTGTCTGTATTTTCTTTCGCATAGGACCTAAACTTACGTCAATCTTAACGAAATTTTTGTCCCCTTCATTGACGTTTTTCCTTCTTTTCATCATTGCTTCCCGGCCAGGTCTTGGCCCCAGTGGGGAAATATGTGGGGTAAAAAGGGGGTCTGATCACAGAAAAAAATCCTGCGCCGCGTCTTTGCAACGGGAGAAGAAACCCAGCAAAATTTTTAGAAAATTTTGTCCTAACACTAATTCACCCCGCAACGCCCTCATTTGTGTATGCAAAAAAGGGGGGGGGGGGGGAAGGGCACTCGATATTTTACTCACAACTTTAAACCAAATTACGAAGAAAAAATTTTTAAACCAACTTAAAATAACCTTTTTTTGAATTAAAAACCCGAAAGGGGAAAAATTTTTTTTAATTAATTTTGTCAGACCACAAACTTCTTTTTTAAAGGGGAATGGGAAATGAAAAAAAACGACCCCCAAACAAATTTTTAAAAAAAAAAGGGTTTTTGGAAGCGAAGTTTTGGGGGGGGGGGCTTCGTGGGAACTGGCAAGAAAACTCGACTATAAAACTGCATTCACTTTAATCACACTTCTTTTTGGGAAACCTTTCCAATTACCTAACTTTTATAAAACAAATTAAACCACACAAAGAAATTTGGAAAATCAAACCTCCTGCAAAAGGGACTTAGAAATCATTTTATAAACTAAAACCATAATGAATTATTTTTGAAACATTTTTTGATGATTTTTTCAACAATTTATAAAATTTTTTTTTTTTCATACGGAAAAAAATTTTAAAAAATTAAAATCTGCTTTACATTTAAAATTGGAATAACACAGGGGAAAATACAATCCCAAAAAATATCACTCGAATTACTACATATTTCAGAAAATTTTTTAAAAAACCCAAACATTTTCACTTTACTTAAAATAAGAATACCAAAATATGAAAAAGGGGGAAAAAAAAAAATGAATGAAATTAATTCGAAATCTAGTCTACCCATATTTTTTTTTTAAAACATATTAAAAACTCCACTGCACTCTAAATCACCCTTCATTGGAAATTGTTCCATATTACCAAAAAAATTATCAAAACAAATTAAACAGACACACAATTGGTAATCAGAGACGCTTTTGCAAAGGGTTTAATAGTATTCTTTTTATAAACTAAAACCATAACGAATTAGGTTATTTGAAATTTATTCTGATGAATTTGTGCAACAATATACAAAAATTTAAATTTTTTATTCAAAAAAAGATTTTGTAAAAAATATGTTTTGTGATACTGGGGTACGAATATTTTATTTATAACCTTCTTTTTAACCAAGCCCTTCGTTAAACAAGTCAAAATTCTCCTTTTAAATTTTGCAAAATATACATCCATCAAATGAAAAAGGTATCACTGAAAGGGCACATAAAAATTCAAGCTTAATAGCATTTAAAACTTTCTACACAAAATTCATTCAAATTTAAATTTAAGAATTAAAATCCAAAAGTTTTCGTTACGAATCAAAAATGAATCAAATTTTTTTTCTCATTACAATACATATTCTGTATAAAAAATTAACGCTAAAATAGCTTTAAAAATTTTTAAAAATTTTTTTCCCCCTTTCTTTTTTTAAAAACGGAACGCACCCTCTAATGGTGGGAGCCCACGGGTAAAGCCTACCCCAATGGGTAACCCGGGCCCTGTTATTAGCCCCCTCTTTCCCCATACACCCCCTCCTTCCTCCTCATTTTTTTTTATGTTTGTACGTTACGCTATTTGATATTCCTAAAAAATAATTTACAAACTAGGGCCCATAGAGTGCTTTTACAAAGGGGGGGAGTCTATTTGCAAGTGTGGGTAGGGGGGTCGATACATATTTTTTTTCACACCCCAATTCACACATTTTTCAAACCTTTTTTTTGATTTTGACTTTTTTCTTTTATTTAGTTCGAGCAACTACCCCATCCACCCTTCCTTTTAACAGCTCGCGGGGACCCCCCCTTTCTTTTGCCCTCTATTAGGATAATATGGATGAATGCACATATTACAAAAGGGCTGCATTTTTTTCTCCCAAAGGGAAAACGACTGACACATATCAAATATTGTTCATATTTTATTTGTTATAAAATAAAGTAAATTAGCAGAATAAGGTTTTTAAAGGGGAATTTTCTCTTTCACAACACAAAAAATAAATGCACAGATCAACCCCTCTCAAATTTTTGGGGGCCTTTTGTCCAAGCCGCTTGGCCCTCTTTTTTTTTTTCTTCCTTTTTCCCTTCAGATGGTTAAATCTGGGCCCCAAGGGGGGTCATGACCACTGTACCCCCTCGGAACCCCACTGGCCCCAAAAATGCACCAAGAGTAGCAAAATAAAAAACCCGAACGAAATCGCAATTAAACGAAACGCCTAAAACAACAGTCTTCTTTAAGATTTCAGGGTTTTCAAATGTTCGTTTCTAAATTTCGTTTTTATGTGAAACTAAAAAAAATTTTTGAAAATCGTGGGGGGCTAACAGCAAGTATGCTCAGCCCGCTAGCCCCCCCCGCCCCCCCCCCCCAACCTCTGATTACCCCTTGAGGGGGGATAATTTTTATATGTAAAGAAGAAATAAGGCAAACAATTATAAAATATAACCAAAGTTTGCCTAAAAATTTTTTTAAATGAAATCATTTTTATTTGGGCCTTTTAAACTTACTAAATCAAAATTTTTTAAGCGTTCGATATTAAAAATTTTTGAAAACGTATAAAGAAAGAATACTTCTATATCCAAATGTATTAAACACAATTTTTTTCATTTCTCACAAGTTCTTCGATTTAAAACTCAAACAAAAATTTTTGACTATAAATTTTTTCCCCTTTGAATTTTTTTTAAGTCATTTTTAAAAAAGTTTATTTTCAGCATCGAAATTTAATACTGCGGGAAATGGAATTCACAATCTTTTGCATTTTGCACAATGAAAAATCTCCCTTAGGAAGACGTCTACAGGTGGCGAAAAAACGCGAAAAAAAAAGGGAAAAAACGCGAACTAAAAACGCCCAGGGAAAAAACCCCAAAACCGGGGAAAAAACGCGAAGGGTAAAAACGCGAAGGGAAAAAACCCAAAGGGAAAAAACGCAACGGTAAAACCCAACATGATTCATTTAACTATACTATGCGTAGCGTCGTTGGGGGGGGGGAAAGGGGGGTCACGTGTCCCCCCCGAAACAATTTCGGCAATTTTTAAAAAAAAAAATGTTTGAAATTTTAAAAAAACTTTTCTTTTCTGCTCAAAAATTTTCGATAGACCCCCAATTTCCGTGCACCCCCAAAATTTCAGAGTCGGAGCAGTGATGACCCTTCCCTTAAAGCTATTGTTAATTTTTTCCCTAAGAGTACAATACTTCGCCCAAGGCTAGTCAAGGGGGGGGGGCACGGGGGGGCGTGCCCCCCCTTTCCCTCCCACTTCGTTCAAAAATTTTTAAACGGACTTTTTGTTTTAAAATTAAAAAGAAATTTCCTTTTCCTGCCTTAAAATTCACATTCCCCCCAAACTCTTTACCCCCAAAATTTTTAGTTGGTCGGGGAGCATAATCCTTGTCAAAAAAGCTATTGTTATCAAGTTTTCTAACATATTGTCATATGAACATCGCAATCAAGGGGGGGTTAAAACGGGGGGGGGGGGGTGCCCCCTCTGTCCCCAAATCTTTTTTTTTTAATATTTTTTAAAGGGGTCTTTTAAAACCTTCCCATTTAAAAAAAATGCAAAAAAAAACTCCAGCCTTGATTTGAGAAATTTTTGTTTTTTTTTTTTGTTTTTCTTAAAAAAAAAAAAAAAAAAAAAAAAAAAAAACTATTTTTCATTTTCAACAGCTTAATTAAACAGGTTATTTTTTAACGATTCTTTAAACAATTTTTCTCATTCCCAATAGTTGTGGTTTTAAATTCTTTCTAAATCTGGGTTTTCTTTTAAAATATTTATTTCTTTATTTTTTTTTTAATCAATGAAAAAGTTTTTATCAAAAATTTTTTATTCGTTAGCGAAAGTGAATAGTATTTTCCCTTTTTTAAAAACCTCACTTTTTTACATCAAGTTTATTAATTGTAAATAATGATTTATTGCATCTTTTTTTTTTTGCGTATTTTATTCATAATAATATTTTAACATTTGATAATTATCCTTTAAAATATTTATATTTTATCATCTTCGTTTTTCAGCAATTTTTTTTCATTTACTTAAAAGTTTAATAACTGTAAGTTTTAAAAGAAAAGCTTTATAAAAATATAAATTTATCTAAAAAAAATTTTTTAAAAAAATTTAATCAATACCTTTCACATTGTAAATAAAAAAATTTTTACTAATTTCATCCAAAATTAAAAAAAGACTAATTATGGGAAAGGGGTTTCTGCTTACCCCCGGGGCCACTTTCCCCTCGAATGTGAATTGGGGTTGGGACCCTTAAAAAGTCCTCCCCCCAAAGCTTCTAAAAAGCAGTCATCCTTGTGTAGGGGGGCCGGGTACCCGGGGTTAAGCGTGGACTCAAACGGGAAGGTTGTGGGTTTCATACCGCGTACCACGAAAGACCACCGTGTACATCGGGACGTGCACGTTAAATCCTTTTCCAAATCCTCTCGGCGTCGCTGCGTTTTCCGGGGGTGCCAATATCAAATCCCCCACCTTCTGATGAGTTTAAAAATTTCCCGGCGGAAATTAGGGGAAGGACGTATATGTAGCTCTAAGCGACACTTTTCTGACGCGAGCTGACCTCCCCGGGCAAACAATCCTTTTTTAGACGCCATAAAAACATAAATAACTTTCATGAAATTTCAGTGAAATAAAAATTATTTAATAAAAAAATAAAAATCATAACATTTCCCAACACTTTTCGATTTTGTTTTAAAAACCCTGCCCCTGCATTGAGTTTTCCTTCTTTAAATGTTATCATAGATATAAAAAAAAAATTTACATATTATTTTATGGATCAAATAAAAATTTCTGATATTAAAGTAATAAATAAAAACGTATTTTTTTATACACCCCTTTCTTCTAAGAAGGCTTACAGAATTTTTAATAAATTTGGGTGGGGGGCAAAAAGCTTTGCTAATCAATAAAGCAAAAATAAATTAAAAAACTATTCTAAGAAAACAAATTAACCATTAAATTTTAAACATGTTATAAATACCAATTTTTATATTTAAGAAAAAAATTTTTAAATTTCTTTTTAAAAATTTCCTGAAAAAGGGGGTTTTTTCATTTAGAAAAAAATTTGTTTGAAAATTAAAATTTACACTAAATTAATTTGAAGATTTTTTTTTAATTTTTTTTATTGTTGTTGATTTATTAATCCAATTTAAATTTAAAAAAAGCATTTTTAAAAAAAAACCAGCTTAAAATAATATTTTAAAAAACAAAAATATGTAACATAAAATATACTGATAAATCTTTCATTTTTCAATAATTTAAAAACCAAAAAAGCAACAAAGAATCAAATAATTATGAAAAATCAAAATAAAATCATCACTTAAAAAAAAAGCCATTACTTACCAGGGTTGTAAGGAAAACTAAAGGGTAAAAATTTATTACAGAAACGTACGTTAAAACGTGTGATAGGAATTTTTTTTTTAGGTGATTTTGGTAGTAAGATGACTTTAAAATTTTCGCAACGCTAAAATTTGTTGCGGAATCTAGTTCTTCCTTGTCCAAAAATACAAACAAAATTGAACATTCAGTTTTTTAAATTATAATTAATTAATTAAACTTGGTAAATTAATAATTCTTAATTTAAACTATTTCCTTTTTTTATGTTCAGGAAAATTTTTTTAAATCTCGTGCATTTTTAAAGTCCCCCCTTTTTAAAGGGTGAGAAGGGAAAGGGCAAACACTCCCCCCCCCCTCATTCTTTAAAAAAAAAATTGTTAAATTTCATTAATTAAAGGCACAGGGTCAAATCACTAAATATTTTGATTTTAATTTGTATCTTTTAATGTCATTTATATAATTCATTATTTTTTTAAATTCACAAAAAACTGGAAAATAAAAAGTTTTAAATACCAGGGGAGAAAAATCAAATGTTTACGATTTTAAATTTATTCAAATTTAATAAATCGTTTAAAATAAATTTAAAATTTCTTTTAACGCAAAAAAACCCTTTTAAAAAATTTTGAATATTTTGTTTTTAAAAAAACTCAATACAATGTTTGATTTTTCTAAACAAATAATTGATAAAAAATTTTAATTTTTAAACTGTGATAAAAAATTTTTATTACCCACACAGTGGCCACCAGGGTTTTTTTTAGGGTGGGACTGGGGGTTTTAAATACTGCCAAAAATCGGTTATAATGACCTGATTTGCTAAACCCATTATAAATTCAAATTTCGTTACCACTTGCCCATAAACCAAACCCCAATCTTTCATAGCTTTTTTTCAACCAATATCTAATCTTTCCCAAATTTTTAACTTTAAAAGTTTAATTTATGCACAACTGTAAGTATTTTTTTAAAAAAAAACATTCCCCCACTTTTAATTAATCCCCCCCCCCCACAAAATTTTAAAAAAATTTAAACAATTTTTAAGGAAAAATATTTTAATTTCGTTAGTGACAATTTTCAAGTTTTTTACATCTAACACTCCAGGTTTAGGGGGGGGCTTTAGCCCCCATAGCCCCCCCCCGTGGGTGCGCCCATGACCGCACAGCTTTTAAATTTTTTTTTGGGTATAAATTCTTGAATGTAAAATCTTGCGAGAACCTCAAAACCCAAAAAAAAAATTTTGTTTATCTTTGGGCCCTTGCGTTTTCCGTACGTACTCCCCAAACCCCTCCCCCCTTGTCCAATCCCCATTTTTTTCTTGGGAAAGGGGCACGGGTTCATGACCTTTAAAGTAGCTTTACAAGCAAAAGCATTATTTCCTTTTTTTTTAAGTTTTAAATTTCCAGATTAATTGGAAGTTTTTGCCCAAAATATAAAAAAAAGCCCTTTTCTTTAAAAACAAAAAAATTTTGAGGCAGTCCCAAATTTATTAATACCAATAACGTATTTTCTACAAAAACCCAAAAATTTCATTCAAATTTAAAAAAAAATTATTATTCTGAGGGGGGGTTTCTTTTTTTTTTGGGTTTGCGTTTTTTTTTTCCGGGTTTGCGTTTTTTCCGTTCGCGTTTTCCGTTTTTTCGTTTTTCCGTTCGCGTTTTTTCCGTTCCTTTTTTCCGTTTGGGGGTTTTTTTTCCCTTCGCTTTTTACCGTTCGCGTTTTTTTTCCCTTCGCGTTTTTTTTTACATTTGCTACAGAAAGCGTATCTCACAATAGAATAAAATGAAAGCTTTTTCTTACTGATTTAAAAAAAAAAATTTTCATTACTAAACCCCCCTAAAAAAAAGCGCAGTCTTTTCCCACTAAAAGCAATTCCAAAATCAATTTTGGGCCGGTGTAAAACTGAAGGGGTTTTGGGGGGGAAAAAAACCCCTTTCTTTTTGCCTACATCTGATGGGCATTTTTTTGTGCTTGGGGTCTTGATAAAAAGGTTGACATCATCCTTACGCATACAGGGGCCCCCAACGTAATCCTGAACTCTGTAAAGAAAAGCGGGGTGGGGCAGAAGAACTAGCATACTTCTCATTTTTAATTCTAGAAAAACCATTTGGGGAAGAAAAGATTTGCACAATAAGTTGGGGTAAATTTTTTTTAAGGGGCTCAGCCCCCCGAATAAAAATATTGGGGGACTGAAGCCCCCTTTAAGCCCCATGAAGTCGGCGCCCATGCTTATTTTCTTTAAAAATTTTTTAAATCAATCTTCTAAAGTTTTCTGCCATTCCGAGTGGATAAGGGACTCAAAAAGGGAGCCGCTTTTCCCTGGCGTCGATTTTAAAGGTCTGGGGTTTTGGTCGGGTTTTCCCCCCAAAGAACGGGAAAAACGGAACCCCCCCCCCCAAAAAAAAAAAAAAAACTTTTTAGGCAGATACCCATCGGGCAAGTTTGACTTAAATACGCAAAATATACTTCTAAACTGCTCGTTTTAGGGCCCCCTTCTGGGTCTACAAGTCCTATCTCACAAAACCCAAATTTTTCCCTACGCGAGAGGGCGGGGGGGCATTTTTTCGTAATCAAACTCAAAGTAATTGGGCCGGCAAGAAATATTTTGTTTTTTAATTCGATAATTACACAAACAACTCGAAGCCAAAATTGGGGGTTTTAAAGGACTATACGAAATATTTTATACTATTTCAAATATAAATTTTTAATACGAATATTTACAGGGGTCATTATAACCTGGGTAGAATGACCACTGAATTTTAAAAAACTTTGAAATTTAAATTTACAAAAATATTAAAACAAACAAAATACACAAACTTAATACCGGGTTTATCCCCGTAACAGTCGCACTTTTTTTCCAATTTCAGATGAAATCCCCTACGTGCAACTGTTTTCAGGTAAAATTTACAACATTTATTCAACAAAGCTATTTTTTTTTTACTTTTAAAACGGGGGTGCACTATTTTCGCAGTAAAAACGTATTATTATTTCAAAAAAAATCAAAAACAAAAAAATTTGATTTTAGATTTAAAAATATTTAGGGAAAGAAGCAACAATTTTTTAATTTTAAAAACTAGGGAAAAAATGCTTTTGTCCCCAAGCTTGCCGCCCAGGGCCCATTTAAGTTTTTAATATAAATTCTCAGCTAAATCACAACCTAAAAAAATTCAAGTTTTTTCTTTCAGTGATTTTAGAATTTATCTAAATTTAAATATTTTCCATTTATCTAATTTTCACTTCCATAACGACACTGCTCCTTAAAAATTTTCATTTCCCTCTACAAAAAAATTTTGGAAACATTTTTTAACTAAATTTGCGCAAAAGGTTTCAAAATCATCTAGAATGGAAATTTGATTACCCCATCCATTACGGGTGAAACATTCTATACTTATTTCTTTCGAATTCAGTTCTGATAAAATAATAAACTTCATAAAAAAGATCTAGCCTCCTCCCGGGCTTTTTCCCGTTGATTTCCTTTTCCCCTAACTGTTTTTAAGATCTAAGTGAGGGCTAAAGGACGAAAACAATTATTTTTGGGTTAAAAACCATCTTTCACTAACAACATTTTTACAAACATTAAATTTTGTTATCGAGAGGGAAACCCCTTTTCCCCGTTTTTTATCGAAGCCTCGAGCATCTGAAAGGGGAAAAAAAAAAGGTTCAAAACGCCCTCTTCTGGCGCAGGGGGAAATCATTCGCTTTATCCCCGCCCCCAAAAAACCTTTGGCAAACAGCACAGTCCTTTTTCCTCTACTAAGTTCAAAAGAACAAAAGTTAATTTGGGCTTTCATATAGTTCCATTTGGGAATTTTGAAGGCATGCACGATCTTTTTCCTACCCGGAGAACACTGATGACTATACCCATCTTCCACAAAATCGAGGGAACTTTTTCGCATACCAAACAGTCAATTTTTCGTGGGTTTAACATTTGATTTGGACCGCATTGACTGGGGGGCAATTTCGGGGAGCTCAAAATGGACAGCTCTGGTGACGGGACCCGTAAAAAAGCAAATTAGCTTTTTTTTTTCCGTCTTTCTTTTTACTAAAGGGGGCCCCATAACGTACCCTTACTTCAAATGGGGAATCGCTTAATACACTGGGAAGAGGGGGCTTCGTCTTTGGGTAAAGGGTTAACTCGAAATTTTTTGCAAAGATTGCAGTTTAACACAATTCTCTTGATTCGCTGTCGTCCTTTTTTTGGATCCAAAAATTTTCTCTAACGTCTGTTAAGGTGTCCGCAATTCCCGCATGCCCCAACCGCAAATGGCTCGGGGGAATCACGAGATTTAAGGACTTTTGTCGGGGAACAACATCGGTACGTTCGTTTGAGTAATTCAGCATACGAAGTCGCTTTGAAGGGGAATAATATTTTTTCATCCCCAAAGGGAAAAATTTTCAATTTGGAATTTGGGGATATTTCCGCCCCACCTTTTGCTTCCAATTCTTCCCCCCAAGTTTTTTTTCTTTTATTTTTTTTTATCCATATTCTTCTCTGATGTAACTCTCCTACTAAATTCCAATCTTCTGTTTTCTTTTTTCTTAAGGTTTAAAATAATCTTTTACCCAGCATTGTTTTCTAAAGTTTCGTTAAGTGCCCAAAATTTTTTCAATTCAACAATTTTTTTCGGTCTGGACATTCCCTGTAAAACGGTTGACTCATTTACCGTCAAATTTTTTAATTTCCCAAATTTTTTGGGTTTCTTTTTGGGCCCAAAAACTTCACTTTTTCCAACCACTTTGTCTTTCCACACAGCTTTATCAAGCAATTTCGAAGATTCGCCTCGATCAGCACACAGCGGGTTTTATCTCCAGGGGAGGGGGACCAAAATGAAGCATCATCCTTGAACAACCACTCACACAACGATTTTGGACAAAATTTTTTATTTCTTAGAATTTCCACGAATCCAAGAAGCACTCATCGAACTGTCCAAATCAAATTTGTGCTTTTTATATTTGAAAGGGTGTTTTTTACGTACTCTATATCGACTTTCCCAACAGCGAACAATTCAATCTTGGAAGAGTTAATTTTTTGAAGTGGGGCAACTCTGATTTTGGGGGCAAATTAACGTGTCCGAAAAGCCGTTATGACTGTATCCGAATATACAACGCACCGTACTCGCTTGCCGAGTCGACGAAACAATAAATTCAAAAACTTTATTTTCGTTTGCGTCCTTTAGGTAAAATCTGGGTATTTTAAAATTTCCTTTTTAACTTTTAAATTTATCACACCATTTGTTCCATTTTTTTCGTTATATCAAATTAAGGGTCTCCCATTTTAAATTTTTTATCCCCCAAAAACCAAAAGAATTTTGGGCTCAGCGTAAAAGGGGTGAAAAGCCAATGGGGGCGTTAATTTTTACAATTTCAAAAGTAATCGTTTAGTTAACGGATTAAATTTTTGATTAAAATTTAAAAATTCAATCAATTTTTCAATCTCTAATTCCCGATAACCTAAAACTTTCGAATTTCCCTAAAATTCGTTACATTTTCAGCGATCTACTTTATCTGAAACATTCCAATTGGTTTTTCCTTTACGCATATTAAAACCACCTTCGTGTAAATTTTTTTATTTGCGGGAAATTTTAAAACACTGATTTTCATTTTTTATCCAAAATTAAATCGTCAACGATAATTTGGATTTTAAAATACATAGCTAACGGATATTTATTTCGTACTTTTTTTATGTATGTTTGAAGTTGCAGCCCAAAAAAAAAGGGCTTGGGGTACTCAAATAAAAAAACGAGTCTTCTAAAAATGGTATTTTCAAACTCGCATTCTTTCATAATCTTCTCAAGCCATAAAAACCTAACCGCATGTCTATCATTTTCATCTAACAAATCTGTAAAAACGTTGCTCTATATCGGGAGTTAACGCATTGGGGTTTTTTTTCTAAAATCTTTTTAATTTTTTGTGAGTCAGATTCAAATTCGCCGGAAAGTAAAAAAATCATTTTAAAATAATTTATTTTGCAGTGTGATAGGCATCAAAAACTACCACTTTTGTTGTAATTTTATCATCACAATAACCCTATAGCAAAATAAATTTTTCGTTTTTCTTTTCTCCTTTTCCTTTTAAATCTACAGGTTCGATTATACCCTCGCAAACTGTTTCATTTAAAAACCCATACCGCGGTAAAATTCCTTATCTCTATCAAATCCTTAACCAGTTTTCCTAACGACATTTTGCGATTTTATAATTATTTTTTAATTTTTTCCGCATTTTCATTCCACGGAGTTTAACCTTGTATTTTTTCTGAAATTTATATTTTTCCCCAAAACCTTTAAAACAACCTCCTCATTATTGGGTAAATCCCTTTTTTTTTTTCCCAAAGCCCCTTTTACCAATTTTTCCCAAAATTTTGTAAAACAATCGGAAATTTTTTTCTCGCGAAAATCTAAATTACCTTCATTATTTTCGCGCTCCCCAGTTCAAATTTTTTTTCTAAATCACAAGAACCCTCAAACCCCTCCAAAAGACATCCTTGCAACAACAAAGAATTCGGTATCCTGCGAATTTTTTCCGGAACATACTCCAATAAAGTTCGGCGCCTATCAAATTCTGACGGGGGAAATCGGGAGTTGGGGAAAGCTCATTTCCACTTCAAAAAGCTATCCGATGATTCATCTGCCAGTGAAAATTTTTTACCACAAGTTCTTTTATTTTCGCTCTGGCCATAAATTACTGCACGCTTTCTTGTCAGTAGCTAAACCTAATTTATTTTTCGTGGGACACAACTTTCCAAAATTTTCTAGAACGCGATTTTTTAAATTTTTTTCTGGGTTCTTTTGAACCCAAAGGGGATATTTTTAAGTTTTTTTCCTATTTTTTTTTAATTTTTAATTCTTTAAAGATTCCGATCAATAAATATCTTTGACTCCCCAATCTAATAAAAACCGTATTTCGCTGGTTTTAAACCCTTTTTTTCTACAATACTGTTTCTTTGAAGTAAAATATCTGGTTCGAATTTCTTCTCCCCACGGGGGAAAAGACGGGTTTACTCGGGGAAATTCTGCTTTGGGTTTCCAAAAGTTTTTCGCAATATTTTTATTATGTTTTTGGGGAAAAAAATTTCATGGGGTTTCTTAAAAATCGTTTACAATTAAATTTTTGTAAACAATTAAAGCACCTTCCCTTTACGTAATAGACTTTGTTTTTTTTTAAAATACTTATTTTTCACATTACTTTCATACGATCATCGCTCGAAAAACACTTATTTTCATTACAACCATTTAAAAACAGCGCACTCGGTTCTTTGGGGTATTTTGGTTTTAAAAATTATTTTGTCCCAATCTATTAAATCCTTTTATTTCTATTTTAGAATTATCTAAAAATAATCAACTCCTTTTTCGAAACGAAAATTACGTTTTTTAATTTCGATTTTGGGTTTTTAAAAATTCTAACAATTGCTTTCATTCCCAAATCTGTTTCTTTTTTAAAATTCGCGTTTTAGTTCAAAAATTTAACTTCGGGAATAATTTGTTATGAAAAGGAAAAATAAATTTCCATAAGTCTACTCAATACCCAAACGATTCTAACTACGTATTTGAATTTTCACAGTTGACAACGCGCAGTCTTTAATTATATTACGAATATACAAATTTTAAAATTATTTATGTTAACCCAATCAAATTTCCTTTTGCCATTCGTCTTCAAAAATTTTAACGCAATATCAAATTTTGCTACAACGAAATCCCTTTTTCGCGATTTGACTTTTGATTTTTAAAAACTTTTTTTAAATATTTAAATTTTCTTTTTTATTTAATTTTGTTTTCTGATCCGTTTTTTTAACTGAGACAAATTCTTGGAAAATTTTCAGGATTCCGTCAAACTTTTCGATTTAATTTGGGGAATTTAATCTTAATTGAACATTTGAATTTTTAAATTCCCTTAAATTGTATTTTTAAATATCGGCGCTAGCATTTTTTGTTTCTTGATTCGTGCTTTTTTAGAACCTTTTTTAATTTTTTTTTTAACATAGATTTTTTTCTTTGTTATTGGTATTTAAAATTTCGCGGGTTTGTTTATAGTCCTTTATTTTTGTCTATATTAACTTTTCGACTCAATTTTTGTTTTTTCCCTTTTTTGACAACTGAGCGAGAGCAATTCTAAAATCCTCATCTAATTTTTCCAACTTTGTCGATTTAATCGTTTCGTGAAGCTCGTTCTAACCCCCCTCTTTGTGTTTTCAATCATTCGTCACTTTTTGGGGTCATTTTCTTTTTACTTAACAAATTTCAAAAAATCACAGAAAAAACGAGGTTTCGGGACCAAATAAACAATTGCATACTGATTTCTTCGAATTTCAGTTTTTGATATAAAAAAATAATACATTCAAAAAAAGATCTACCACCGCCCTGGTACTTTTTTGTGATTTTTCCTTTTCCAGCTAACTTTTGAGAATCAAGTAGTGTCTAAAACGAATACAATTTATTTCGATTAAAAAAAACACAACTTACACACACAAATTTTACAAAACATTTAGATTTTTTATCGGGGGAGGGGGGAAAACCCCTTTCCCTTAGTTTTTTTTCAAGCTTCATCATCTGAAAGGGAAAAAAAAGATTAGGTTCAAAAACGCCCTCTCTGCGCAGGGGAAAATCTTCTGCTTTTAAGGGAACTTCGCCTAATGGCGGGAATTTAGGTTTTCACTCCATAGTAACTCGAATGCCCTTAAAACCCCTTAAAAAGTTCCCCCCCCAAGGGATCCCCCCCACGGGTGACAGCCTTGGGGATCTTTCTCTTAACCACAGTAACCAAGAATCCATTTTACTACGCAAAATACGCACCTTTTTTTCTAGAACTTGGAACACATTTCGAAAAAATTTCCCTTTAAAAACTTAAAAAAACACCTAAAAATTTTTTACTACTTTTGGTTTCATATACATAATCCAAAAAATTCCTAACAATAACTGTTTGGTTTTAAACAGGGGTTGAAAGGGTTTTTTTTCCCTTTCCCCGTTTTTCTTAAATTTTAAAAATCACAAACCTAACACTTTTTCTGACACTACTACTTAATTCATGCATCATAAATACATCAAAGAGGGGGGGGGGGAAGAAACAAAAATTTTTATGATTTTTTATTGCACATCTATCTAGCAAACTGGGTTTAAGATTAATTTAATTCAAATATAAAATGTATTTTTTGTATTTTTTAAAATACAAAAACTATGAAAATTATTTTAAAAAACATTCTCAAATACTTTTTTTTTTGCAAGAAAATACAAAAAACAAATACAAATTTTTTTGAAAAAACATGTATATTAACATACTGCCAAAACCCGCAACTCACATACATGTAACTGGGGGTGATAAAGGTGAAGAATATACATTTTTTTATGGGGAAAAAAATCTCATGGGGGGGGGGTTGTGCCCCCCCTATCCTCCGGGGGTTTTTAAAAAAATTCCCTAAAAACCCCCTTTAAATCAAAAATTTTTTTTAACATGCAAGGTTTTTTGACAAATTTTTCATTTCTAAAAGGGTAAAACAGAAAAAAAAAAAAAAACTTTAAAGTAAAGTTTTAAAATATTAAAACTCCTTCAAAAAAATTTAAAATTTTTTTTTAAAAAACTTGGGCTAAAATTAATTTGTTAATTAATTAAATACTTTGTTCCAATAGTTCTAAAAAAAACTTTACTATTATTAAAAATTTTATCGATTCCACTCACCAACTTTTATTAAAAAAATATCTCTGAGCCTTTTTTTTGGAAAGGCTAAGTATTTTTTGTAAGAGGGGATGTTAAAAAATAAAATTTTTTTAATTAATTACCTCGATTTTCCCAAGTTTTTCGATAATATAAATAACTTTTTTAATTTATTTTATTGCCATGACAATATTAAAGAAAAAGCCCTAACATGTTATTTGGGGCATCTCTCAATAGGATCGAAGGATAATAATTTTTTTCCCATATTAAAAATTTTTCTTCCCAAAAAATTTTCAGAAAAATTGTTTGGTTTTATGGTTAAGGTGCTCACATGGCAGTCTGCTTTATTAAGGGGGCCCCTTGGGGGGGACTTCCTGAGGGGGTTCAACGCTATTTCGGGGTTTCTTTGAGAAACAATTCTCGGAGCCCAGAACTCTAAACCAAACACTTACATTTTCCAAATTGCCATAATTTGGAAAAAAATTTAAATTTTGACGCAAAATTATTAAAAAAACTTTTTTTTTTAACTTTTTTAAAAATAAAATTTTAAAACCTTTTTTTTTAAAAAACTAAAACTTTCAAAATAAAATTTAAAAAGAACTTCCCGAAATACTCAAGAATGACATAACAAAAAATTGGAAAAGATAAATTATCAAAAATTGGGTCTTCATACCGAATAAAAACAATTAGAAAAATAGGGATGCAATAATCTATTTTAACTAATCAATGTAACCTTTATGTAAAAAGCTGGTAGGAGTTACGTAATTTATGAAAAAGGAAAACATTATTCACTTTATTTTTCCAAAAAAGCCTTTTTTGCATTTCTTTAAAATAAAGAAAAAAGTTTAAAAAGCCCTATTATTTAAAAATTTAAAAAATACAACAATTTGAATTGAAAATATTTTTTAACCAAGGCATAAAAAAAAATTTTTTTGAATAAACAACCCTGACAGGACAATTTTTTTTTTCAACATTTGTCAAGGGGAAAATGGGGTTTCCTTTACATTTTTTTCTGGGTCGGTTAATACACCCACGAACAAATTTTTAAAAAGAAAAATTTTGAACAAAGTTGGGGACATCCCCCCCTTTTTCCCCCAAAAACTACCCTATGCTTCAAATTTTATTATATGCTTTGAAGACTTAATAACATTACTTTTAAAAGATTGTTTTTTAAAAAGTTTTTAAATAATTGGGGGGGGGGGGAGACTCCCCCCGCACCCCCCCCCCGAAACTGCTCAGATTTATATTATTTCACCTTAGGGAAAAACAAAAAATAAAAGTAAGGAAAGTTTACAGCTTCCAACCTCTAAATTTTGGGGAGGTACAGGAAAGGGGTTTCGGGGGGGACAAATTTGGGTTTAAGAGCAAAAAGGGGGTTTTTTTTTTACATTTTCAAGCAAATTTTTTCTTAAAAATTTTTTTTTGTAATTTGAGGGGGGCACAGGGGGAGGTACCCCCTTTTGGCCCCCCTCCCGACCTTTTTCCCAGGTTTTATATTATACGTGCTTAGGAAAATGAAAAACCCAATAACAATAGCTTTTTCACCCCAAAACTACTGAAATGAAAGTTTACCCCTTATGCCAAAACAAAAAAATTTGGCATAAAACCAATTTAAAAAAAATTTCCCCATGCATATTTCAAAAAAAAAATTTTATGTCCAATTTTTGTAAAAAAATTAAACATTTGGGGTTCTTACCGTTCGCGTTTTTTTTAGTCCAAGTTTTTCCCCACCCTGCAAATTTTAGCTGATCACCAACCCCCAAAAACTGTAAAAATCTAATCCCAATATTTAAAAAACCCCTCCCTACTAATAAAAAGATAAAAAAACCTCCCTAACAACACGAATTCCCCCCACAAATCAATAAATTAAGAGATATCGTTTTTTTTTCCAGTTTTCCCACATCCTACGACATTCTCAAAAGCAATTTTTCCCCAATTTCTTCCCATAAGTCTCATCTCTTTTCCCCAATATAATGACCTTTCAGTCTCCTTTGGAAGTCAACCGTCCCCGCATCAACTATACAAACTATCTTTCCACAGGGAAATAAACAGGGACCTCTTTTTATCCCCCCCCCCCCGAATTCTCAAAAGCAATGTTTTCACTCATCAATGGAAGCGGGGTTTGGGCAGAGAAGGGCCGAGACCGACTTCGAAACCGAATCTTCCTTGTACGTAGTATAAGAAGTATATGTGATCCCGAAAAATGTTGGGGCCAAATTTCGACAAAAAATACCGATTTACTACCTCAAAATTGAATTTTAAAAAATTTTTTTCAGCATCCATCGTGGGTAGCAGCACGATCTATTTCCTCTGCAACTCATTTTTTCCTGCAGTCTACGTGGCCAGGTTTTTCCACCGTCTTACGTACGTACGTAAGGTTAACGTACTAGTATTAACCGCATACCAAAACATTGTCGTAAAATGTTGAATTTTATATTTAGATTGTTCATACTATTGGCCCCCCCTTTTGTGGCAATCGAATGAATTTTATTCAACCGCCCAAAAAATTCAAAAACATTACCCATGGGGCCAAAATTTATTAACTCCCTAACTCAAAAGCTATTAGCGAGAATTTGAAACTTTATATTTTATATTGTAAAATCTAGTTGTGCACCTCCCCCCTTTTGGGGGCAACGAATGATATTTATTACAACCGCCCAAAAGATTTGAAATACAAATTAAACCCCTATGGGCCGAAATTTATCAAACTTTTTTTAGAGGTATTGGGGGTATTTCAAACGACTCAGAAGGAATATCGAAAGAGTTAGAAAATGAATTTCTCTATTAAAAAAATGCCTTTTTTCATTTTTTAGTTCTGCTACAGGAACACTAAAAGATTTCCCAATCATTCGGTCAATAGCAATTTTAGGGCATTTACCATTTTAAGCACAATACCGTCCTACCAAAATAGGGAAGGTCCGACACTCACGTGCCCCCCAAAAACTAGCCCCAAAATCGCCAACTTGGCGACTTTTTGGTTACGGTGTCATATTTTTAAACCCAAATCTCAAAAACATTATGAAATTTCTATATAAGAATGTTGTAACTCTAGTTGTCCTCGATTTTTTGGGTTTCCAATCTACGGGGATTTATTTTCAGGGCCACCGAAAAGAATTTCAACTTAATGCTAGGACATCTTCATTAAACACAACTCAACAGTCATTTTTGTAAATGCCCAAAATCTCGCCGTCTGTCCTCGACCTTGGCGGTTTGGC
>JAWZYV010017258.1:0-35682 GCA_038373885.1 Cheiracanthium punctorium
ATTTTAACTCCTTGTCTGGCGCAGTATGTCCTTTCTGGACCTTGTGCCATTAAAAACCAACCAACCAACCAACTGCATGATCTCTTCAATATGGGCTGCCGTGGAAATTTACCTATATTTATCAAAAATTTTCTCTCGCTCCGGAACTTCAAAGTACGCATCAAGGACACCCTTTCAGATAACTTTGTACAAGAAGAGGGTGTACCACAAGGCTCTGTCCTTAGAGTTACCCTCTTTTCTATAAAAATCAACAATATCCTTAACCAGCTCCCTCCGATAGTACACGGTAGCCTATATGTTGATGATCTACAGATCTCCTGTCAGGGGCAAGACATGCGTTACATAGAACGGCAGCTTCAGACCACTATCAATCGCATCCAAAATGGTGCAATACCAATGGGTATAATATTTCTGCAGAAAAAACAACTTGTACTCACTTCTGCCGGAAGCGTGGGATCCACCCGGATCCAGAACTTTACCTCCATCATACTAAAATCATTATCAAGGACTCTGTTAAATTTTTAGGCCTAACTTTTGACAAAAAAACTTACGTTCGCTAATCATATTTCTGACATTCGTAGAAAATGCGAAAAAAAACTGAACATTTTAAAGGTTTTAACCAATACCCCTTGGGGAGCCGAGCGGGATGCTCTCATGCGGATCTACCGAGCCATCATCCGTTCCAAAATGGACTATGCAAGCTGCGTTTATGGATCGGCTTCTAAATCAATGCAAAAAAAACTTGACACCGTGCATCATACTGCACTACGCATATGCTCTGGATCTTTTAGGACATCACCTGTACATAGCCTTTACGTCACCTGCCATGAACCATCTCTCACTCTCATACGCCACAAATTGTCATTGAATACCTATTTTCGCATCTTTTCTCATTCTTCACATCTCTTAAAGGATTCTTTCATAGATACCCAACTGGACCAGTTTTATGCAAATCGCCCTTCCTGCACTCCCCCTTCGGACTTAGGATCCGTAGGAGTTTAGTCGGTACCCACTTGGAGGATCTTAAAGTATCTACTTGTTCATTTCATGAAGTCCCCTCATGGACCAAATTGCAGATTACCTACCTACAACCATTCGAAGGCTTCGCAAAACCAAACACTGACCCCATAATATATCTACAGTTATTTCTAGACCATAAAAGCAAATATCAAAACTTCGAAGAACTGTATACTGACGGCTCAAAATCTCATAATCACGTTGGCTTTGCTTATGTACATCATAATCATTCTTACAACTACACCCTACCTTCGTTTTGTTCCATATTTACAGCCGAATTAATAGCTATTTATGAAAGCCTTCTTTACATCTCGAGAACAAATACCAAACATTTCATCCTCTACTCTGACTCATTAAGTGTCTTGGAGAATCTGAAATCCGGCTCCCTCACTCATAGTTATATTTTGAAAGTCTTACGCATGCACAAGAGACTCATGAACCGTGGATACATTATCCTCTACTGCTGGGTACCTAGCCATATTGGGATTCCTGGAAACGAAAAAGCAGATTGTTTGGCCAGGCATTCTACCGTCCCATATAACTGTGATCAGCCCTATATGGATATAAAGTCTGGCATCTCTTCCCTAACAAAAGGCACTTGGAATCACATATGGGACTGTGAAACCCAACACAAACTTCACTCTATCCGGCCAGCCCTTACCCACTGGTCCACTCAACCGTACCGAAAGCACGATGCCACTCTCACTCGTCTTCGCATTGGCCATACGAGACTAACCCATAAGTACCTCCTTTTGGGCGATCCTGCTCCTGAATGCCCACATTGTCATACTCAACTTAGCATACATCATCTTTTAACCTCTTGCTCTGCTTTTAATGATCTTTACCAAATATTTTTTAACTCTTCTCATCCCAAACTAGACGACATATTGGGTGATATCCCACATCATAACTTGTTTGCCTTTCTTCGGCGCACAAACATATTTTATTCAGTATGAAATGTCCACTTAAGCCTGACTGGCATCTGGATGGGAGCCCCCATCCATTTGCCTTTGGTTTTACCTCTTTTATCTAATTTTGAATTTTACTTGTCTCCTTTATCACCTTTACATTTCAGCTTTTACTAGGTTCTATGACACCTTTTATACTGAACACACCTTTATTTGACTTAACTCAACGTCTGGCGCAGTATGTCCTCTCTGGACCTTGTGCCAAAAAAACAAACCAACCAACCCAACTAACAAAAAGCAAGTTCGGTCATTTTTAGGACTTTGTAATTTCTATCGCAAATTTATAAAGAATTTCGCCCACATAGCAATACATTTGACTAAATTAACAAAAAAATCAGTGAATTTTGTTTGGGATGAAAATGCCAGTAACGCTCTCGATCAACTAAAGTCAGCATTAATCTCTTATCCTTGCCTCATTTTATCAGACACTAAGAAAGAATTCGTTTTGCATACAGATGCTTCTGGGTATGCTATTGGAGCTGTGTTGAGTCTGGAAGGGCAGGATGGACAATTACATCCTGTAGCTTATGCAAGTAGGCAGTTGAACGATGCCGAAACTAGGTATAGTGTTTTTCAAAGGGAAACCTTAGCGGTCGTTTGGGGAATAAACAATTATCGACACTATTTGTATGGGCAACTTTTAAACTTTTTTGTGATCAGAAGTCGCTTTCCTATGCACGCAAACTTAAGGATAGCGGTAGAATTACAAGGCGGATACTAGCTCTTCAAAATTATGATTATACAGTAATTCACACTCCTGGAAAACTGAATATACCAGCGGATACTTTGTCATGAACAGTTCAAGTAGAACCCGTCAATGTCATTGAATTCACAACAAACAACTTTCCCCCTGCTAGAATTAGGTATTTGCAAGAGCAAGACATTAAGTGTCGGGAGATTTTGACAAAGTTAGAAGACACAAATGAAATTTAACAAAATGGGATGAAATTTTTTAAGAGGGATGGAATTTTGTTTTGTGTAAATGATAAAGTAAAGGGTAAAAAATTTACCATCACAGACAGACTAGTAATTCCCAAAACACTAATTAGTGAATTTTTGTCTTTAGGACATGACTCGATTACAGCACTTCCAGAAATTAAGAGGGATTTTAACCCAAATTAAGAAAAACTATTTTTGGTGGAACATGACACACCATATCATTAATTATGTAAAATCTTGCCACTCGTGTCATGAGAGAAGAGGGTATAACGCTAAACATAAAGTGCCACTACAAAGAATTCTAATAACTAGTCGGCCTTTTGAGCGAATCGGGATGGCCACAGTAGGGCCACTTCCTATTACTGGGTCGGGCAATCAACATATTATTGTAATTAGTGATTATTTTACCCAGTGGGTGGAAGCATACCCTGTGAAGGATTTAAAAACTGAAACGATTGCTTTGGTTTTAGAGAAATTTATCTGTACCCACAGGACTCCTGAACATTTGATAACTGACAGAGGTAGTTCTTTGATTTCTGATAGCATACAAAAAGTTTATAGCAAACTTAATATTAAGAAACATTCTATTACAACTTACCATCCAGTGACGGACAGGGTAGTGGATAGGGTTAATGCCACAATAATTAACGCCCTCCAGCACTTAGCAGACAATACTTACCATGAGTGGGATAAATATTTACATTTTGCACTTTTAGCCTACAGGACAGCAGAGCATTCTACCTTAAAAGATACACCAGCTCATTTAATTTATGGAAGGGACTTATTATTGGCAATAGATCTTATAAATAGCCCCCCATTGAGATCATAATCTGATCAGAGGGAACTCGGCGAAGACGTAGAAATTCGTCTACAACAGTGTTTTAAAATAATAAAAGCCAATTTAGTTGAAGCTGCAGAAAGACAAGAAAAGTATAGGGAAAAAGTGTGTAAGGAGAAGGGTATCGTTATAGGAGGTCTGGTGATGTTATACATTCCTTCAACTAAAGTGTGACAAGGGAAAAAGTTTTCTAAATTTAATAAAGGGGTTTATAGAGTCAAAAATCAACCTAGTAATGTCACTTTTGAAATTATCAACATATACAATCATAAGGATAAACAAGAAGTCCATGTTGACAGGTTAACCAAAATTCCAGATTGCCTCATTTTCCCATCCTTGGATGAAGAGTTCATAGAGGAAGAGCCTAGTGCTCCTAATGAAGATAGCAAAATTTTAAATTTGCCAGATCTCCATAACAATCCTTTCCCCAAAAGCTATGCAAAAACTTTCAGAGTGTTTGTCAATAGCAATCGAGTGCCCAGGAAGCAGCCCAGTAAAGTACAGCAGTCTACAAGGGAATGCTCTGCTCCAGTTGTCCAGACCCCACCACACACTGTGGTTCCTCCAAGCACAGGACAGGCAAGCAAACACAATTACAATTTGAGACCAAGACAGCATGGGTTTGTCAAGAGATAATGAACGTTTATCACGAAAGAGTTAAAAACATGTTATAATGTGAAATTTTTCTATGTCATTTTGTTTTATACATATATATGATTTTTGCAAGTGTGTTTAAAGTGTTAACTGTTTTAATTGATTCTCAAATATGATGTATGAGTATATAATATAAGTTTAACTCTAATTTGTTGGGCCCAACATAAATACATCTGCTGCTGAGCATAATTTTTTTAATTTAAAGTATTTATTGGTGGAGTAGCTAACCATCTAATATGAATATTTTTAGGTTTTGACGTGTACTGATAGTACTTCTTTATAACAAAATTTCGAAAAAGGAAACCATTCTGGAATTAATAAAATTACATAAAAAATAAGGCACTGAATAAGGCTTAAAACATCAATTAGAAATTAAAAAAGCAGAATCGTGAAGCAATAAATAAAACACATAACAAAAAGCTAGAATTAGTAGCAGTATATGCAAACAAGAAACATCTCCAACCAATAGCTTTATAAAAGCCCATGAAAAATTAATGAACAAATAATAATAAAATGGCGATGTTCTGTTTTCACAGGCAATATCATCCATCAAATTAAAAGTTTTCTCAACTGATGGTGAATGAAAACATGTTAAAATAGCCTTAACCATTTTTGAGAATATTTGATACTTTTGGCTGTTTCCTTCTCTGACTTCCATAACTTTAGCCCAGAATTCAGTAACACATTTATCTTTGTAAAGTGTTAGTGAATTATCAGTTTGATACTGTCTAAGTTCCAGATCAAACTAAGGAGTTCTTCCTGTGATTTAACAACTTTTCTCTAAAATGCTGCTACTTTCATTGGTTCAGAAAATGTGGTAGTTTCTCCTTTTAAAATAGGGTTTAGAGATGAAAGCAGTATCAACAATGAATTATTTAAAGGCAGTTTTTTTACATATACGTTGCACACCTTGAATAAGCTTCTTTTAATACCTGTATTGATTCACTAACAATTAAATATGAATTTTTTTTGTTTAGTGAAGTCCAGAATGTTAATCCCAGAAAATATCAATTTATCCGAAAGATAGTTGTTGGTGCCCTCAACATCAATTTTCAAACCATCTTAATAATTGCTTATATCTGACACAAGTTCATTCTTTTAATAAAAGGCAAAAAACTGTTTTGTTAAATGAACCATTTGTACATGAAGTTCATGTAACTGGCATTCTTTTGACTGAAATCTTTTAACATACTTGTTAAAATGAGGAATACTGTATTACATATGCTTATGTGTATTAATCTTTTGCTACTGCACAAACAATCTGTGTATGATTCAATTTTTTCTTGATTTTCCATCTTCTGTCAAAAACTTTTTTTTTTAAGTGGATTGTATTTTCTGAATTGTTTTGATTTAAGCAGCTGATAACTGCCATTTTTCATAAATTTTTATCATTTGATCTTCGTATACTTCTGCATCTGTGCCGATCCATGAAAAATAAAATACCAACAAAGCATCCCACATATATCTCAAATGTTCTATTACTGAAAGGGCATACAAGCCTCTGTTGTCTGGCCTATTTAATGGTTTTAACTGTTTTAAATTCAATGTACAACAAATCTGAAAAAAAAATTCTTGCTTATCAGTACTTTTTAGATCAAAATACACATTGTCACACAAAATTTCTATGTGCTTCAAAAACAGCTGGCAAAACTGTTTTGTGCAGTTATTTGCCTTATGGCATGTTTCACCATCGATATTAAGAAAATGTGGCAATTTATGTTTTATTTTCGTTTCAACTTCATTCTTTTTTCTGCGCATAGTGTTACAAGAATCCATTAAAATGCTTACCAAATTATCCCAAGGTAGTCTGTTAGCATCAAACAGGGTAACAAGAGCACAAAATATAGATTCTGAATCACCTGCTGTTAGTTTTATAGAGGCCAGGTGCCTTAAAACAATTTTATTTTGTTCTTCTGAAAAGTACTTCACAACTACTGCAAGAATACTTTCCGATACTTTGTTTGTGCTTTCATCCACATTAAGAGAGAAAAAAGATTTTCTTAGCTCTCTGATTTGTTCTTTTATCGTTTTGGCAAGTCCATACTTCAATTTGTACGATGCTGACATTCTGCTAAGTTCTACAGAATTCATTGCAGTTACATCTCGAGGTGGGTTTCTTGCCAGTTCAATAACTTTCTGAGCTAAAGAAAATGACAATGAGTTTTTGGCCATTCCTCGCTCCAGCTAAAAGAGAGCACAAAATCTGGATCTGTTTAGCAGAATCCCGTGATTTCTTATGCACCAATGTTCCAGAATGGCTTACTAAAGATTTCAATCCTTCATTATTATACTCAATGGATGTGTTGCTTGAAATGCTAAAGCATGTACCTCCAACATCTATCCTTCGGCACCACACACAGAATCACTTAGTGTCAGTGTTCTTCGATATAGAAAAAGCATACGACCGAACGTGGAGATACGGAATCCTTCAAGATCTCTATAATATAGGCTTTCGAGGCAATCTTCCAATTTTTATAAAAAATTTCCTATCGCTCAGAAACTTTCGTGTCCGGGTCAACGGCACTCTGTCTGATAATTTCACACAAGAAGAGGGTGTTCCCCAGGGCTCCGTCCTTAGCGTCACCCTCTTCTCTATAAAAATCAATAATATTCTTAATCAATTGCCCCCAACCATCCACGGTAGCCTATATGTAGACGACCTTCAAATCTCCTGCCAGGGGAAAGATATGCGTCTCGTCGAACGGCAGCTTCAAACTGCCATCAACCGCATCCTAAAATGGTGCGACACAAACGGCTTCACCATGTCTGTCGAAAAAACAGTCTGTACACACTTTTGCCGGAAACGTGGGATCCACCCCGATCCAGAACTTTATCTAGGTCATAATACCATTGTTATCAAGGACTCTGTCAAATTTTTAGGTTTAATTCTCGACAAAAAACTTACTTTTGCTAACCATATTTCTGACCTTCGCAGTAAATGCGAGAAAAAGCTGAATATTTTAAAGGTCTTAACCAATACTTCTTGGGGGGGCAGACCGCGATGCTCTCTTGAGGATTTACTGTGCTGTCATACGTTCAAAAATGGACTATGCATGCTGCGCGTATGGGTCAGCATGCAAATCAGCTTTAAAAAAACTAGACACTGTGCATCATGCTGCACTACGCATTTGCTCTGGTGCTTTTAGAACATCACCTGTACATAGTGTTTACATTACCTGCCATGAGCCATCTCTCACCCTCACACGTCATAAGCTATCATTAAATACTTACTTTCGTATTCTCTCTCATCCCTCACATCCATTAAAGAGCTCTTTCATAGATACTCATCTTGACCGATTTTATGCGAATCGTCCCATATATACTCCTCCTTTCGGACTCAGGATTCGTAGGAGCCTTGTTGGTACGCAACTGGAGGATGTTAACGTTTCCACCTGCTCTTTTCATGACATACCCCCTTGGGGTATGTTGCAGATATCATACCTACAACCTTTCAAAGGCTTTTCAAAACCAGACACTGACCCCATAATATATCAGAAATTGTTTTTAGACCACAGGAACAAATACCCAAACTACAGAGAGCTATATATACAGATGGCTCTAAAACTGGAAATCACGTCGGCTTTGCCCTTGTAGGTAGAAATTTCACATGCAGCTACTCCCTCCCTCAGTTTTGCTCTGTCTTTACAGCTGAATTACTGGCCATTTACGAAAGCCTTCTGTACATTTTTAGAAAGTGATTCCATCAACCTTTCAAGTTATTAGGAAAGTTGGAGTGTATAGGCTGATTAATTTTATTTTTAACCAACTATGCGAAAAATTCCAGAGCTGGGATTCGAACCCAGGACTGCCGCATAACGTGCGGGTGCTCTACCACTGAGCTACTCTGGGACGATTCCCAGATGAAATTTCTCGCATTAGAAACGTTGGCATTTATCATCTTCCTCTGCAAATCACAGATAGAACAGATGAAACAATTCATTCGCGACAAGTTGTCGCGAATGAATTGTTTCATCTGTTCTATCTGTGATTTGCAGAGGAAGATGATAAATGCCAACGTTTCTAATGCGAGAAATTTCATCTGGGAATCGTCCCAGAGTAGCTCAGTGGTAGAGCACCCGCACGTTATGCGGCAGTCCTGGGTTCGAATCCCAGCTCTGGAATTTTTCGCATAGTTGGTTAAAAATAAAATTAATCAGCCTATACACTCCAACTTTCCTAATAGCCTTCTGTACATCTCCAGAAATGATGCAAAGAACTTTATTATATACACAGACTCCCTCAGTGTACTGGAAAACCTAAAATCGGGCTCTCAAACACTTAGCTACATCACGAAATTCTTATATAAATATGATCAACTCGTAAACTGGGGATACAGGATCCTCCTCTGTTGGGTACCCAGTCACATCGGGATCAGTGGAAACAAGAAAGCAGACACACTAGCCAAGGATGCGACCCTCTCATACACCGGCAACCTCTCCTTTAGAGACATAAAGTCTAGCATCTCTGGCATAGTGAAAAGCATATGGACCGATAAATGGGACAGTGAAACTGGGAACAAACTTCATTTTATCCGTCCAGCCCTCACACATTGGTCATCTCATCCTTATCGCAGACTAGATGTCATTTTGACACGTCTCCGCATCGGTCATACGCGGCTTACTCATGAGCACCTGCTATTTGGTGAACCTGCTCCAGAGTGCCCCCACTGTCATACTTGCCTCACCATTCACCATCTTTTAACCTCATGCACTGCTTTTAATAGTTTTTACCAAGCACTTTTTAACTGCTCTCATCCCAAACTTGATGAAATACTGGGTGAAACCCCGCACTTTAATCTGTTCGCCTTTCTTCGGCGTATCAATATTCTTTACTCATTATGAAGTATATACTTTTCTCTGTCTGGTATCTGGATGGGAGCCCCCATGCAGATGCTCTTGTCCTTTTAATCTACCTGTTACTTTTCTACAGTTTGCTTTTACTGTCTTTAGACCTCACGGTTTTTAGCTTTACATGTTTTATACAACACTTTTTTACCTGAACACTTTCTTTTACTATTTACACACCTTGTCTGGCGCAGTATGTCCTTTCTGGACCTTGTGCCATTAAACCTCAAATAATCAAATCAAATCAATCGGCACCACACACTTAATTTTTCATTCAATTTATCATTTTTCTCCAGCCATTCCCATCGAAATTTATTTTTACTCTATTTTTCTAATTCTGAAATATCGTAACCTGGTTTGAGATATTTCATATTGAAAAGCCATTTAACAACCTGCACATTAAACTACAATAAACGTGTAATGGCAACAATCAATCCATTGAACAGCGCAAACTGCTATCTATGTAGAGTATGAGTGAAAATACGTAAAAGTGGATGTATAGGACAAGGTTTTCTCACATTCCAACACATCCACTCATCCTATTCTGAAAGAAAGAGCATTCCCACGTCACCCCATTCGCCCCTTCCCATTCTCTTCTCATAGAACTTACAAACACTTTTTTTTCCCATACGAGCCCAAAGAATGTCCAGTGCAGACATTCAGACTCCACCCTTATCAGGTGAAAGAATCTGATTCCCCCATCCGCACATGCTGACAAATGACCTCAGCCAAACTATGTTTCTGGTTCTAGAATAAATATTTTTATATGAAAGCTATTGGGATTAAAAAAAAAAAAAATACCAAAGCAATTTAATTACAATGATTTCTTTAACAAAACTAAATAGGTTGGTCTGATTCGTACATAACTTCTTTCTTAGAAAGAGTTACAAACCCGGAAAGAATTTGCAAAAAATCCATAAATCTGGGTTGTCCCCGTAACACATTCTTCCCAGGGTTTTATTTTATAATTTGCAATGCAAAAAAAGAAAAAAACTAATATTCTAGAAAAGGGAAAATTTTAATTTTAGAATAGCAAATTTCAGCTGACCAAAGATTGGAATAGAAAGATAATTTTCAAGATTACTAAATTTTAACTGCAATATTAATGAATTTATAATTAAATATGAATTTGTTATGGAACTGGATAAAGAATATTGTAATAGAGCTTACTGCTCTTTGAATATTGGCATTTAGGTACAAATGCTCCTAATTTTAACTTTATCAATCTGTTTTTTAGAAAATGGGCTACTCTAACTTGATACTAGTATTGTATGATTTGCCTAATTAAATATGTTCTATGATTTGACTAAGGATCCATATCATATGTATGCTCATTTAGGGGAGAGAACACATTACTGCCAAAAAATACTTTCAATACTTGATTAGTAAGTTTAATTATATCAAGATTTTTGGAAATCTTATTATCACTAGGTATATTATATCAAAATATGGATTCATACTTCTTGGAAATATGAATCACATCAAAAGATGGATTGAGCAGTCTCCCCTTTATTTTCTTTGCAGTGAGGGATTCAGCTCTTGGTTCACCGAATAGTGCTTCTGCACATATTTCTGAGGCGGTGAACAATATATCCACAGATGTATTCCACACATTTACTAGTAAATTCCGTCAGGAGACCCAGACTTGCTAAATATGTTTATCATGGGTATATGAAAATTCTGTAATAACAGATTCATCATCCATTATTCTATTTCTGCCTGCTGATTCGTTGATGATATTGAATGGGGCAACTATCGAACTGCATGCCAATATAGGTATCCATTTAAAAAAAAAAAAAAAAAAAAAGTTGGACAAATTTAAGAAACTGCCCACACTCAATATTTCAAAATTTCTTTTAAATTTACACATTAAAAATTGAATAACACAAATAAGTCATCCAAGGTGACTAAAAATATTTCTAGAAAATGAAATTGATTTTTGACCGATAAGTTAAACATAAAATTAAGATAACTTTCAGTTTTACAGTTATGAATTATAAGATCATAAATAAGGTTATATAGTTTAATTTTAAATTTTAACTAAATAATGACTTTTTTGTTGTGACTAATGTAATATTTTTCTGTGACGAAATAAAATTAAAACTACAGGATGTTACATTAGTCACAGTTCTTAAATAACCAAAGTATATAAAACATTCATCAATTAAAACTGCTAGTTGGTTGGTGCTTAATGGCGCAAGGTCCAGAAAGGACATACTGCGCCAGACTGTGTGTTTAAGTAGTAAAAAGAGAGCTTACAGGTATAAAGGTGTTTCTTAAAACGAGTAAAACCAAAAACCGTGAGGTCTAAAAATGTTAAAAGCAAGCTGTATAAAGGTTAAAAAGTACCTTAAAATAATATAAGGACATCTGGATGGGAGAAACCAGTCTGACAAATGTGCACACTTCACAATGAGTAAAAATGATTGCTACGTCGAAGAAATGCGAACAAATTACCGTGCGGGGTTTCACCCAAAACATCGCCAAGTTTGGGATGAGAACAGTTAAAAAGTATTTGGTAAAAAGTATTAAGAGTAGTACATGAGGTTAAAACATGATGAATGGTGAGGTTGGTATGATAATGTGGGCACTCCGGGGAATAAAACTGCTAGTACTAAAACAATTGGTCAAAAATGCTTAAATGTTTTTTTAGACTATCATATTTAGATTAGTACTCTAAAAAATGTATGTTAAACCTGCTCTAGAGGCATGCAGTTCCCAGTTGTAGTGTCCTGCAGTTCTGAGTGGATGAGCAACTTCCTATTAGCTGTCTTGAACTGCTGTGCATTTGGATTATTGTTTGCTCCACCCATAAATCTTGTAACAGAAAAAACAACTCCAGGTGATCTTGGCTTATGCTATATATGGGTATGAAAGCCACTTTTTGCTTGCAAACCAAAGTGCTGATTAGACGAAGCAAATTTTTATACATATTCTGAAGCTTCCCAGTTCTTCTGTTTGAAAATAAAATACTATCAGAAGCATTTGAGCTTCATTGAATTTTCAAGCCTGCTAAGTTCTTACCTGCTGTTTCGAGAAATTCCAAGGTTTAAGTCATGTTATCTGGATTTATGGATCTTTTTGTTCAATATCTGCCGCATGCTTCTAGAATTAACAAACAATTTATTAAAAACTCTCATAAACTGTACTGTTGCTTCAGAGCCCGTAAACTCTCTTAATTTTAAATTGTAGCAACAGAATTCTATTGCATCACCTACAGAGTCATTGAATAGTTGTGTGGCTAAGTACGCTTTCATTTTTTGCTTGTGAAAATAAATGTGGCGGGTTTTCAACCTATTATCTAAATGAAGGTTCTCATTGTCTTGCAATCCATGTAGCTGAGAAATATACCACCACTCCACCTTGCTATTATTCTCATTAAACACTATTTTTTCCCCTCCTAATTTTATCATATGACATGGGTCTAAAAAGTGTGTAGCCATCGTTATGTTGGTTGCTAAGCCATCAAATGTGATCGATACAATCTGAGTACCTACTTCATTTAAGAGGACTAAGCTCTGTCTCACTAGATGAGTTTTCTGTAAGCTATTGATGCCATCAATTAGAAAGTATTCAATTGGAATTTTCCAGTTATAATTGAGGCAGACAACCATGAACATCTTTAGCCAATTCAGTGTCATCTCCTCCAAAATTGACATATCCATGGCAGATCTTATCAAAGCATGGATGTTTTCTAATTGCAATATCACCAAGAAGGAGACAACATATGGGATGTGAATACTCTTCTCATTTGCACTTTAGGCTTTTGAGTGCCTCAGTTGTGAAACCAGGTTCACAATCAACAGATTTGTACCATTTTGATATTGTTTTCGGGTGAGGTAATGAATATTGAAAGCTGTTGCTAGTATAATTATATACTTACGGCAACTAATAATGTAAATTGAGAGCAGAAGCTCTGAGCTTTGGTGAATATTTTTTGCCTTTCCAAGTACTATTCAGCTGTCTTGATAGAATTTCAGCATGCGGTTCTGAAGTTCTAATAAAAGAATTTAAGTTGCCTTCTTCAATAAAATTCTTGCTCTTTAAATCCTTGAAAAGGGAAGGCATAGCAATTATTTTTTTGTTGTTGTTTTTGCTCTGTACTAGAAAATCTACAATCAGGCTCCACTACTCATAGCTATATTCCCAAAGTGCTACACATGCACGAACAGCTGACAAATCGTGGGTACGACATTCTCCTCTGCTGGGTACCCAGTCATACTGGGATACCGGGTAATGATAAGGCGGACACATTAGCCAGGTATGCTACAATCCCGTATACTGGCTATCTCGCATACGAGGATATAAAGTCTGGCATTTCTAGCATAATAAAAAGCAGTTGGATCAATAAATGGGCAGGTGAAACCGAAAACAAACTGCATTCTATCCGAACTGATCTCACTCATTGGCCATCCCTTTCATATCGAAAGCAGGATGTTATATTAACTCGTCTCCGCATTGGTCACACGAGACTCACCCACAGACACCTACTCCTGGGTGAACCTGCTCCAGAGTGTTCACATTGTCATACTCACCTTACCATTCGTCACATTTTAACTTCTTGTACAGCTTTTAATAATTTTTACCAAATATTTTTTAACTGTTCTCATCCCAAACTTGACGATATATTGGGTGAAACCCCTCACTGTAATTTATTTTCATTTCTTCGACGTATCAATCTGTTTTACTCAGTGTGAAATATACACCTTTCTCTGACTGGTATCTGGATGGAATCCCCCATCCAGATGTCCTTGGCTCACTTTTATCTACTTTTTACCTTTCTACAATTAGATTTTATCAGTTTTAGACCTTACGGATTTTAGCTTTACATGTTTTATACAACAACTTTTACGCGAAAGCGTTATTTTATTCTAAATACACATAGTCTGGCGCAGTATGTCCTTTCTGGACCTTGTGCCATTAAACACCAACCAACCAACCAATCACTTCCCTTTCAATCAGTTTTTATTGACTCTGAAAAACCCCCTATTTTTTTTTAATAAAAAATTATTACAAATATCATGAAGTAAGATTAAACATTTAAATATACAACATGTAAACAGGTAATTTTGTAGTAATGTATATAAATAATATATATTTTGATTTTTACAAGAATTTTTTTGAGGTACTTCAGCATTTTTATGTCCAACAACAAAATGCACAAATAATTATGCTCAGTCAGCAAATTAAAGGTAGAAAATTACATTTTTGTATATAAAGCAGAAAAATTTTGTTTGACATCATTAGTTTTTATTCTTTGCAATTACTTTCAGCTACTGTGCTCAATATATTTTTCTTTTACTTACAAAATATGAAACACACAAAAAATAAACTAGGATTTTAAAATGTATTTAGTATAAATATTTTACTTAGTAAAGGAAACAAATTTATAAGATTTGATATTCTGTTCATGCATTTAAAAATTGTTTGCACAACTATAATCTAGAACCTAAGTGCAATGGCAAATAACCAAAGTAGAAATATTGTTAACTAAAAGAAGCATTTGTTGATTTAGTAAGCCAACTTAAATATTTCCTCATCCGTACTTTCATAAAAAGAAATCAATCTAGAGTTTGAGCATTTGAAATCTAGTGTCAACAGAAAAAAATATTCTTATTCAACTAGACTTTTCACAAAATGCAGCACTGCTTAATCAAAATGAAATTAAATCAGCCCACTGTATTTACTGCATATGCATGGACTGATAAGGATGTTTTAATAGGTATTGTGTAACTATATCTGATACCTTGGACTACACAGAATTCAATTGATTTTGTAAACAAGTACAATTTTTCACATTCGTGCATTTACCTCCGACACCTACTATTAAAGCTACTTTAATTTAAACTTGAAAATCTTTTTTTTAAATTTTAATTGATATGTGTTTTGATTAACTAAATATCACATATACAAATTTAATCATTTAATTAATTTATTATTATATAAGTCTAGCATATCTAAGAAAAATTTTGTTCATAAATTATGCCATAATAGTAGGGACAAAAATTTTTGTGATCCATTGTAAACAATTAAAAATACATACATTCATTTATTCAATTCATGGAAACAATTTTTTTAGGAGTAAAAAAGTTAAGGATATTGAAATGATTAAATAATAATGACAACCATTTGAAAGGATTTTTCTTACAATTTAAGAACCTTTCTAGATAAAGGCTTATTTATAACCTTAGGCTTCCCTATTATACTATTAGCTGTTTTAAAACAATGTTTAAAAATTTTTTACATATGTGTGCGACGACTATGTTTGCATGACCCGTTACTTTGCAGGTTATAATAGGTGGTTGAATTAATTCAGGAATTATAATTTTTTGGATGTTCACAGAAACGCTTTTGGTAGGTATGAGTGGCACAGCTTTCTCAATGAAATTTAATAAAACCTCTAAAACTGAGACAAAAGAAGTGGAGGGATATCTTAATCCACCTCTGTCTTGACAAGCAATTAAGTTCAGTAGTGGCGAAGAAAACTTAGGGGAAGAAAATCCCACGATACATTTCTCACATGATATCTGGGATTCCATAGCTTTGACTAAGTATTCCACAACATATGCGACTGAGGCAGATTTAAGGGATACTAATGGTAATACTGCAATCTGTTTTAGTGATAAAGAATGCCTCTCACGTCATCTGGCAAGTCAAAGCTCTGCTGAGGATTCGTTGCACTACAAGTGATTCTTGTTTTGAACAAGTCTTGTTTAAGAATGCCAATGGATGAATGTTTGGAAGTTGTTAAAAGTCCAGTCTTAAGAATTTTGTTCATGGCAAATAAAGTTGACCTCACATCCAGCATGTCGTTACTTTCACACATTTGTCTCAGACTTCCAAAAAAGGACTCGATAGCATCACTGTTAAAGGATCGAGTGAGGACATAATGGAATCCATTATTCAACAGATATTTCACACAATAAATTGTGGAGTTTGTAGTGAGCTGAATGGCTTCATGTGTCTCTTTGCTCAGAAATCTCATGGGAGGATCATGGGATTGGCAAGATTTTTCCAAGGAGGACAGATAAGGAAGGAACTCATCTATTAACCATTCGAACCTTTCATCCGTAATATTAAAAAAATGCAACCGAGCTGAGTTTGTAGTGAGCTGAATGGCTTCATGTGTCTCTTTGCTCAGAAATCTCATGGGAGGATCATGGGATTGGCAAGATTTTTCCAAGGAGGACAGATAAGGAAGGAACTCATCTATTAACCATTCGAACCTTTCATCCGTAATATTAAAAAAATGCAACCGAGCTGGGTTTCTAGCAAGGTGATGTTTGGTTCGGTTGCATACGTCATGGATGCTGTACCACTCGTATACATACAAGGTTAAGAAATTTCACTGTAGCACCACAATATTTAAATGCATAAGCTTTGGCAACACTGTTGGAGTTTTCTTTCAAAAACTACAAAGCTGCAGTCACGGGAGGTGAAAAAATCAAGACTGCTCTCTGGGCATTCATCTTCTCATATTCTTCACTCATCGTGAAGTATATACTTTTCTCTGTCTGGTATCTGGATGGGAGTTCCCATCCAGATGCTCTTGTCCTTTTACTCTACCTTTTACCTTTCTACAGTTTGCTTTTATCGTTTTTAGAGCTCATGGATTTTAACTTTACATGTTTTATACAACACCTTTTACCTGAAAACTTTATTTTACTATATACACACCTTGTCTGGCGCAGTATGTCCTTTCTGGACCTTGTGCCAATAAACATCAACTAACCAACCAACCAACGATTCTTCTTCTCTAAATTTGTGGGGTCTACATGTTTCAGGGTTAAATTTCTAACAGGCTTTAGTTTTTCATTCTTCTGAAGCTTGCATAGCTCTCTTAAATAATTCCCTGATATTATGTGCTTTCCATCAGTCATGTCATGAACCAACAGTAAAGATCGGATGTTTTTGATAATATGGTTCTGATCAAAGCTAAAGAAAAGGGATCGGGAGTTGTCACAAGGGTGAGGGATTTCATAGCGCAGCTTCCCTTTTCCAAAATTCCTGAACATGGCAACATTTGTTTTGTGATTGTCTGCCACAATTCTGACAAATTTGAATCCACTTCCTTCAACTTGATTTAAAACGTCTGTGGATAAAGTGTGCAATTCTTTATCCGTCAAGTGACTGGTGAAGTAGTAAGCGCAGGGAACACTGATTTTAGTTGAAAGCCCGTAAATCAGGAAGCACAACATCCTATTGGCAACTTGAAATTTCTTCCCATCATCATTAGATTTCCTTCCTAAAAAGCAATCCATTTGCATATCGTAAATGCACTGAGGTTTAAGAGCAACCTCATCAACAATTAGGGAGCAAAACTTCTCCTCCGGCTTCAAATAGGTAACTTCTTCCTGCAGTCTGCATTTGATGAGCGATGAAACTCCAGTTTCATTAACCACTGGGCCTGTATATCTTTTGAGAGAACTCTTTGAAGGCAGACTCACTAAATTTCTCTCAACAAGTGTTCTGTAGCCACAAGGAGATATAGTCTGGAGTAGAATACACTCTCTCAACACACTTTCAGGCCACCGGAAAGATTTGTTGAACATAAATTTAGGCTGTGTTAGAAGAAAAAATTGTCTTGGTTCAATGGTACCTGAACTTTCCATTTCAAGGAGTTTTTTTAAAGTTTTATGATGATTACTATTTTTGTAATAGTTCAGATCTGTTTCCATTTCTTGCTGCATTCAATTATTAATATTATTAAGCTGCTGAGACTTGATTTTCAATTGACTTTTCAATCTTTGAATTTCAAGGCCCTTGGCACTTTGAAGTTTTGATTTCTCTTCAAGTTCAAATTCTTTCCTTCTCAATTCCTCCAGTACAGATGGGACAATGGGTTCAGGTTCATTGGAAATTTCTTCATTAGCTGTAATGTCTGGCTCATGTTCTCCTACCTCTCAGTTCTGAGGAATCCAGTTTTCTCTTATTAGGCTCCCTACATACAGAAGATGATGCTGATACTTGCATGTATGTAGGGTACTCATCAAAAATAGATGGAATAGATCCGGTTTTCAACCGTCTCCCATTTTTGACAGGAATAAAATCCTCTTTTTTAAAATGCTTACTGCATACTCGACTGGAACTGGATTTATTGTTCACAACGAAATCCTTATTGAGTTTGGTATGATTGAGTGGGGAAACAGTGTACTTTCTTTCATACATGCGATGTGGTTAACTGATAATCTATACCTTTTTTTCCGATTTGTAAATGTTATTTATATCAGTGTTATTTATACATTTTTTTCCCTTAGAAAACAAGACAGGGCCAGCAAAATAGTTCGTTTAATTTATCACAGTCACACAACCATGGAAGTCTCATAGAAATTAGTATTGAAGTGCCGTGTGCAAGTTTTTATATTGGTATGCAAATCTAAATTAGGTTTAGGTGCTCCTTCTTTTATTACCTTAAGTTTATCATTATAAAGGAATGAGCTAAACGGTGTTTCAAGCAGCTTTTCAATAAGACAATGGTGATCGGTTGAATTTGACATGTTTGTATTTAAATGAATAACTAAATAAATTACTGCAATGACATGGTCTCAAAAACACAACCATAACTGCTTAATCGTAAATAGAAACACAGAATGATAACTCACTGAATTTGTCTTTCAAAAATAGCACAGCTTATTTCAGAAGAAAATGTTAAAAACATGAAAAAAAAAATATCATTACTGCTGGAAAAAGAGTCCGAAAAAAGAAAACTCTTTAAATTTTCCACCTGCATAGGACAAGTGAAAATTCTGCTTAACACATCCCCATTCCCCCCCCTTTTTTTCTTCCCCCTTTCCAGGCAAGCTGCACTTTGATTGGTGGCTGAAATCTCGAAAGCAAGTAGGTCGATTGCTTCTGAGCTCTTGGACTCCACGGCTTTGCCACACATCGCCACAGTAACAGGGCTTCGGCTTTCTCCTTTCTCTCTTCCCCCTTTCTTTCAGAACTAAGAAAACTTTTTGGAGTGGAAGTTGGGATATACATTGCTTCCACAACGCGCTGTGAAACTTCTCTCAAGCCGTTCTACTTCCTCGCAATTTTCGCTACTGGGCGAAGCGCCGTTTAAACAACTTTAGATTGGTTGAATAAATATATTTTTTTTTAATTTATAAAACAAAATTGCCAGTAAAAATTATTTTAAGTTTTTTAAGGCAAGCAATGCTTCCATTACATCCATGGACCCTATGTCGCTGGTAATTAATGTATTAATAATTGAGATAGGTTATTAACACATCAACATGGTAATTAGTTTAATGCAATAAATTTCGTACTGTACTAATAATAAAAATCTAACAAGTGTAATCGTGATATAAGCGGCATTTCGTAAAATTAAACTGAGCTCAATAATCAATAATTAAAATGCACATTAAATAATAAATAAAGTATTACATTTGCATAATCAACTTTCATTAATTGTACTGTAATCAAGTATTCCACTTGCTTGTCACATGGTTTTATAAAGTAAAGTAATCAAATCAACGATAACTAATTAGGCTGCATTCAAATATTTCATTTGCTTACCACGTGCTGTTTGTAAAATTAAACTAAGTAAGTCCAGTTATCAACGATAACTAATTAATTGTCATACTAAATTTATGAATGCATTTTAAAATAAGATTGACCACCCTATCTCTCTCACATTAATCCCCAGACCTTCTTCATTACAATTAACTAAAATCTAACTAAGCACTCATCCTTCTCATCTCCAACGGAATATACCGTCAAACAAACGCGCCCCTCCATGATGAATGGGGAGAAAGGGCCCCCTTCCGTTGGATCAGGCTCCCGATGATTTGCCACAATAGTAATGCCAGGGTGTATTTTGCAATATAATACTATAAAACCAGTCTTATACGAAATCTCAAGCGATAAAATGAACTTTTTTCGTGAACGCCTGGAGTACATTAATGAGAAGGTTTATAAGCAAGGGGGCCTAAATTCTTTGGAACAAGAAATATTTCCTTTTATTATTGGCTTCAGCTTAATAAAGGGTTCATTTAAAGCAGGTTTTACTGTATAAGACGCACACATTTCTAATAAAGAAATAATCAAAAACAATAAGATCTAGATATCAATTCTTTATTGAAATTTGTTCATATATTGAAAAAGGAATTTACATAGGTTCTTATTCTTGAATAAATTAATGAAATCAAAAGGTAACTCAGGTGTAAACAAAACATGCAAATATCGTACCACAAATCCAATTGTTTCCCAGCAAACATACACAGGTTCTCTGAACATCTACGTATTAACGTTCAGAAGACGTTTTTTGAACGTTAATAGACGTTCAGAGAACCCGTGTGTGTTTGCTGGGTTGAGATACCCCAGCAAATTTTTAATATTACAAAACGAAAAATTGACTGAAATATTTGCTTTTTCTTTTTAATGTTGATTTATACGATCAAGCATGTTCTTCACTTTACATTGAAAGCTAATAAAAAGCATCTATCTTCCATCTCGACACACAAATCTGGGCATTTAATTTTCTCAGAATCTAAACAACTTTGAATCTTTAGATTGTAAGTTGTTCCATTTACTAACGATAAAATTACTGAAATTGCAGTTAAAAATTTTCAACCTAAAGGGTGAAAAATCAAGTTATTTTTCTTTTTAGCAAGTATAACGTGTTGAAGCATCGCAGTTAGAAATTCTTCGAAAAAGGAGCCCGAAGTGCAAATTTTGCCTGAACAAGATAAACCACCTTCTTAGCTTTAAAAACTCCTATATAATTAAAAAAAAATAAAAATAAGCTTTTTACTTCCTTGTACGTAGTATAAGGAAGTAATGTGATCCCGAAAAATTTTGGGTGCCAAATTTAGACGAAAAAACCGATTTTGACTACCTCTAAATTTAATTTTAAGAATTTTTTCAATGCATCTCATCGTAAGCTATCATGCACGATCATATAAACGCGTCTGCAACTCATTTTGACCAGCGGCGAGTCTATTGTGGCCAGTTTTTCCATGCCGTCTGTACGTACGTACGTACGTACGTACGTATGTATGTAACTCGCATATCTCAAAAACTATTGGTCGTAGAATGTTGAGATTTGATATTTAGGATTGTTCTATGATCTAGTTGTGCACCTCCCCTTTTGGTCGCAATCGAATGGATAGTTTATGTACAGGACCGCTCAAAAGATTCGAAATACATTACGCTCTATGGGCCGAAATTCATTAAACTTGCATATCTCAAAAACGATTAGGCGTAGAATGTCGAAACTTCATATTTTGGATATTTGTAACATCTAGTTGTGCACCTCCCCTTTTGGTTCCATTCGACTGGGTAGTTTAGCTACAGGACCGCCCAAAAGATTCGAAATACATTATGCTCTATGGGCCGAAATTCATTAAACTCGCATATCTCAAAAACTATTAGGCGTAGAATGTTGAAACTCTATACTTAGGATTGCTGTCACATCTACTTGTGCCGCTCCACTTTCGGTTCGATTCGACTGCATATTTTATCTACAGGGTGACTCAAAAGATTCTAAATACATTACGCTCTATTGGCTGAAATTCATTACAGCGTATTTTAGTGGTATTGGGCTATTTCAAACGACTCAGATGTGATATATGCTGTTAAGAGTTACAAAATGAATTTCTCCATTAAAAAAAGTGTCTTTATCATTTATAGTTCTGCTACAGGAACACTCAAAAGATTTCCAATACATTATGGTCAATGGCAATTTTAGTGGCATTCATCCATTTCAAGCACAATACCACATAAGTTAGGTAATGGTCCGACCACGGTCACGTGCCTCCCTCAAGAACTACGTCAAACATCGCCAAGCTTGGCGACTTTCGGTGTACGCGTGAGCGTATTTAACTCTCAAATCTCAAAAACTATTATGAAATTTCATATATAAGATTGTTGTAACATCTAGTTGTGCATCTCGATTTTTGGTTCCAATCTACTGGAGAGTTTATTTACAGGACCACCAAAAACAATTTCAGTACTTTAATGTCAATGGACATCTTCAATATAATACAATTGTAGACAGTCATTGTTTGGTCCATGCCCAAAATCTCGCCGTCTGTCGTCGACCTTGGCGAGTTTTTGCCGAAATATCGCCAAATTTGGCGATAGTCAGTCATTTGGTCAATGCCCAAAGTATTGCCATTTGTCATCGTTCTTGGCAAGTTTTGGAGAAATATCGCCAAATTTGGCGATAATCTGTCATTGTTTGGTCCATGCTTAATATCTCGCCATATGTCGTCGACATTGACGAGTTTCGCCGAAATATCGCCAAATTTGGCGCCAAAAATTATTTCGTATTTTGTATAACTCTAAAACTTTAACTCGTAGAATTTTGAACTTTCGTATTTAGAACTATTGTAATATCTAACTGTTTTCAGTATATTTTTGACAGCAATCGACTGGGAATTTATTTACAGGGTGAGCCAAATGACTTGAGGTGTATGGTAAACACATTGAGGTGTATGGATGCATTCAATTCATTGAAAGTCTGTGGTCAATGACTACTTTGGCTATCCCCCAAATCTCGCAAACTATCTCAAGCTTGTCGGCTTTTGGTGAAATATCGCCAAATAAAGTGTCAGAAGGAAATCTTTCAAACTGAACTCAGCTTGGCGATATCGAAATATTTGGTTAGAAATCGCTAAACCTTACTATTACTGATATTTTATCTCTTTCAAACAAATAAGTTTAGAGGAAGTGCGTCGAAAATATTTTTGATTTAATAGACGTGCTAGGAAGTCATGTGTTGTACACATCAGATTTTTTTTTTGTGTGTGTATAAGTGAGGATCGGACAAGGAAGCCCTTTTTAGAAGAGTGCTTCTGATAATTCATTAAGATTTTATGATTAAAAAAATGATGATTACTCTTTCTGCCTAATGTTAATGATTAAAATACATTAGAAAAAATCTATATTTTCAATTTTAGATAACTAGTAGCCTGCTTAAAAAATTACGGCTTAATGAAAAAACATTTTATATATTCTACAAAAAAATACTTCCTATAAACATTCCAAGTGAATAGTTCGATTATTTTGAAATTCAAAAAAGCAATTAAACGTGTTTGGTATTAGTGATTTAAACGAAAAATTTATGCACTATTTAATTAATAAGTTGAAGCGTGGAAAAAAAAAAACTAAAAATGCTAAATTAAGAATGATTAATGTAATGTGCATAATAATATTTTAATATAATACAATGAAAAATTCAAATTTGTAAAAATGCACATAAATTATTGGCGCTATAAACAATAAGATTACAAACCTAAGTACTTCTAGACTTAAATACGATTACACACATATTAATTGGTACCACTAAAGGAAGTGTGAAAAAAAAAATAACCTTATTCTAAAGAAAGTTTTTGGAGTTCCCAAACAGGTAAAGAAATTAAAAAATAACAATTCTAATAGAAAAATTAGAGCATTCCATCTAAATATTTCAAAACGATTATAACTCTATAAAATTGCACACAAAACTCTTTGGCAATCATAATGTAAAGACAAACTGTACACACACTGTTTAATTGTTCTAGGTTAAAGCATGAAAAACACTAGTAAGCATAAATTTAACATCGCCTAAATTAAATATAATCAACATAGCGAAATTAAGCATAAAAATATTTTCATGTGACTTTGATTAAAATTTCAAATTTATAAAATTGCACATGAATTATTAATACTGTAAACACAATAGAGATTACAAACCCTATTGATACTAGGCTAAAATATGATTACATGCAGATTAGCTATAGTACCAGAAAAAGAAACGTGAAAGCAAAACCCTTAAGCTAAAGAAAGTTTCCAAATAGGTAAAGAAATTTAAAAATAACAATTATATGAAAAATGCAATTAAGTGCCAAATTAAGTAAAATTAACATAGCCAAAGTAAACACAATAATATAATGTGATTTTGATGAAAAGTACAATTTTATAAAATTGCACATGAATTATTGATACTAAACAATAGAGATTACAAACCTCTGTGATTGTAGGCTTAAATGGTGACATGATTGCACGCAAATTACATTTTAAGATTACCACAAAAAGAAATACGAATGCAAGATTGTTAATGCAAATAATCTTTTTTCAAAATAATTAAAACCATTTTAAATTATAAAACTATATAAATTAATATAATACAAATTTCTCATGAAGTTGCTGTTTACGAAGGTCCAAGGTAGTTTTGCATAAAACACCATAAGAATACAAAAATGTTTTTCTAAATTTTTAGAAACATTTTTCTCTTAATAAATCTAAATACAGTCTCAAACAAACGCTGCTAATGTAAAGACAGAGTTTATTTCGCAAATGGCTGCATGGATTTAATTTCTATTCCATTCATCTAGAAAAGAGATCCTGTACCAATGTGTAGCACAGTGGTTAAAGCCACTGACATTTGTAGATGGATCAAGTGGAGGAACAGGGTTCTGTCCTCTCGCGGGGCCGTCGGTCTAACGGTGTGGAGTTCTCGGTGGTTTTCTCCAGATACAACGCGCTAGATACCCAGAAAAGTCCTCCCCAAAGGCACTTCCCCCCTTGTGTTTGCCCTTTCTTTGACGTGGATTTATAAGCGGTTCCTCGTGACCAAGCACACAAATCCGAATATATGTTCCAACAACAAGATCCTGTATTTATATCTAAGTATAATTTTTGTTGTTTTATGGTGTTTCATACGAGGTTTTTCATATTTTAACTATTTAACTAGCTGCATGCCCGTTCTCCGCACGGTAGGGAACGAAACTTTTTCTTCCATGTATAATTCGAATTGATTCCAGTGATTTGGAATCTTAAAATAAGCAAAATGATTTGACTCTTGGCGTAAAGTTACTCATTAGTTATTCGTAAAGTTAGTATAAGTACTGACCTGTGGCCATTGTTAATATTATGACACAAAAAAACTATGCCGGTGTCATTCACGATCAGAAAAGAAAAGCCCCCTCAGGGGGAAGACCTACTCTAGGTCTTTACGGGTGTCGCAATCCCGGGGCCCCAGCGATCTTCGCTCTTCTTTGTTCTACCCTCCTCTCCTCTTAGCTGTCTCCTTCCTTTTCCCCCTCAGTGTAGTTTCCTCTTTGGAGGTGAGGGCCCCCCTTCAGAAGCTGCGGTCACTATGTACCGTCAGCTTCTATTGGCGGAAAACTACCCACGTGTTTTCCATACGTGGAGACCCGTGTCCCCGGAAATGGGGAACCTGGTAATTGAGGGGTGTTCCATAGGGGAAATCATCTGAATGGCATTTCCATTGGGACGGGATCAACCTCAACACATTACTTTGGCCTCGGCTTCGGGTAAACGGGAGGTACACAGCGTTTCCCTGTGTATCAACGGCTGGTGGTACTGACTTGTTCAACTGCTAGGGATCAAGCAATCTGTCTTCTGCTGGGCACGTCGTTAAGGGTGGACGCTGCTTACAGGGATGTACTGTGCGCGTATAGACCCGGCTATCACTGGTGCGTAATTGCACACCCCCTCGTTGGGCTCCGTGGTGGGGCCGGGTCCGAATACTAACTCCTCAACATGGCTCAGAAAATTTCTTCTTCTCCCAATCTCACGTCTGCCATCAATGCTCCACTATCAATTACAAAAGAAAACATGGATTCACAGTTTTTTAACACAAATGCTCGATTCTTCATCATACACTGTGTTGAAGGTACCTTTCATGAAACATCGCCATTCCTTATACATAAATGCATTTCAGCCAATGGAGGTGAAGTCAAAAAAGTAAAAAAACTAAGATCTGGAGACCTTCTTGTAGAAGTAACAAACAATAGACAAGCATAAAAAATAATGAAAATCAAAAACTTCGGGCTAAAACCTGTTACAGTGTCACCCCATACATCCCTGAACACCTCAGGAGGAGTCATATCAGAACCCGAACTTTTACACTGCTCTGAATCTGAAATACTAGAAAACCTGAGAGACGAAAGTGTATGCGCTGTTCGTCGAATCACTATTCCGCAATAGCCAATATAAACAAACAATATCTAACTTCAGTCTCCACATCCATCCTATAAAGCGGCTATATTATGCTGTAGACCTTATAAAATCCATCCGTTGCTTCCAGTGCAAAGTTCGGCCATACTAAAACTCCTGCGTGGTCACCTGCCTGCCCCCTCAGGGGGAAGACCTACTTTAGGTCTTTACGGGTGTCGCAATCCCGGGGCCCCAGCGATCTTTCGCTTCTCTTTCCTCTACCCTCCCCTCCTCTTAGCTTTATCCTTCACTTTCCCCCTCGGCGTAGTTTCCTCCTTGGAGGTGAGGGCCCCCCTTTAGAAGCTGCGGTCGCTCTGTGCCGTCAGCTTCTATTGGCGGTTAAACTGCCCACGTGTTTGCCGTGCGTGGAGACCCGTGTCCCCGGAAATGGGGATCCTGGTAATTGAGGGGTCTTTTCTCCAACACATTGCTTTGGCCTCGGCTTCGGGTAAACGGGAGGTACACAGCGTTCCCCTGTGTATCAATCGGCTGGTGGTACTGGTTCAGCCAACTGCTAGGGTTCAAGCAAACGGACATCTACTGGGCACATCGTTAAGGGTGGATGCTGCTTAAGGGATGTACTGTGCGCGTATAGACCCGACTAGCACTGGTGCATGTACATGCATCCCCTTGTTGGGCTCCGTGGTGGGCGGTGCGGTCGGGTCCGAATTCCCAATCCCCAATATGGATTCGACACTTTCTTTATCTAACGTCAACGTTCCGAACTCTCTTACTGAGGGAGCTATTACCGCAAAATTCTTTCTCATAAAATGTCAGGACGGAAACTTTAACCAAACATCCCCATTTCTAATCCATAAAACCATACTTTCTAATGTTGGAGAAGTTGCAAAAATAAAAAAAATACGCTCTGGCGACATCTTAATAGAAGTAACAAATAACAAACAGGCAAACAATATTATGCAATTAAAAACTATCGGCCTAAAACCAGTCACTGTATTACCCCATAGGACACTTAATTCATCAAGAGGCGTCATATCCGAACCTGACCTATTACACTGCTCCGAGGCTGAAATCCTTGAAAATCTGAAATCCCAAAATGTTTGTGCAGTTCGCAGAATCTCTATCCGACGCAATAACCAAACACTGGACACCAAACATATAATTCTGACTTTCCAATCACCTAAACTTCCTTCCCATATCAAAGCAGGATACCTCTCATGTGCCGTTAGACCCTACATACCCAATCCTACTCGATGCTTTCAATGTCAAAAGTTCGGCCATACCAAACCTTCCTGTCGTGGTTCCCCAACCTGTGCTCGTTGTGGGACCTCCGGCCACGACAGTGAAACCTGCTCTAATCCACCCAAATGTGTGAACTGCAAACAAGATCATCCTTCATATTCCCGCTCATGCCCGAAATGGTCGTTTGAAAAAGAAATCCAGTCCTTGCGTGCCACCCAAGGACTGTCATATCCAGAAGCCCGTAAAGTAATGAACTCCCGTACACCCAAACCCGGTCAGTCTTATGCTGCAGTAGTCAAATCTGTTAAATCAATTGCCATACAAACTGAGCCACCAAAATCTGTGCCCGTCTCTATACCTACTTCCACTACTAAAAACTAAACACTCAACCTCTACCCAAAATAACTCTTCCATAGCTCTACAAAAAAGCACATCAAAGAAGAAGTCTGAAAGCAACAACTCCACTCAAAATAGACCTCTAATCAAAAAAACTGCAGCCTATAAGGCAAAATACAGTAAGTCCAGACTTAAAAAGATCCTTCCACAAAAGCCCATTGATGACTCAATACTGCATTTAGATCCTACCGATTCTGACATTTCCGACAATATCATGGATGATGATGACATCCCTAGTACCCCACTTACACCTACGGGGACTAAAAGCAAGCTCTCAATCATCCCTAACATCACTTGATCATGGCTCTGCTGCTTTCTTGGAACTGCCACGGTTTCCACAATAAAATTGATGACCTCAAAACCCTAATTTATGACTATAACCCTGCCTGTCTTGCCCTTCAGGAAACTTATCTGAAAACCAATAAACAAACACAAATTCTTAATTATACCATCCTTAGAAAAGACTATGAGCTCGGGGAAAGGGCCTCCGGTGGAGTTGCCCTTTTAATAAATAATCAATATCCGTACTTTATTCTCAATCTCAATACAACTTTACAGGCTGTTGCCGCTCGGATCCATCTCAAACATCTTACTACTATCTGCAGTATTTATCTTCCCCCGAATGAAACCATCTGCCAAACCTCTCTCAATAGTCTTATCCAACAACTTCATCCCCCTTTTATCCTCCTGGGGGACATGAACGGTCATAGCCCCGTATGGGGCAGCACAGACATAAACAATAGAGGTCAACTTATTGAACAGCTGCTAACAGACTTTTCTCTTTGCGTCATGAATAACGGAGATAATACCTACTTCCACTACCCAACTAAATCCTTCCATGCCATAGACCTAGCTATTTGTTCTCCATCTATCCTCCCACTTTATAACTTTTCAGTCTCCAGTGACTTACATAACAGTGATCACTTTCCGATTTTTCTTTCACCACTTTACTACAATCCGAAAGGCACCTTTACCACCCCTAGGTACATTTATGATAAGGCAGATTGGCCTACCTTTACAGCACTATCCAAAATCACCTCAAACATCCTTGAAGGCACTATCGAAGAGGTCGTGGATAAAGTCACTTCAGTCATTATTAAAGCAGCTGATGCCAATATTCCAAAATCGGGCATGACACTTCGGCGCAATAAAAAACCGTGGTGGAATGAAACCTGTACACTAGCAAAAAAACAGCAGCAGAAAGCATGGAGTGTTTTTCGGCGGTACCCTACCACCGAAAACCTCGTCCTTTTTAAAAAAGCAAAAGCATATGCCAGGAGAATAAGGCGGCAATCTCAAAAGCAATCTTGGGTGAAATACGTCTCTAGCATAACACCCACCACTACTAGTAAGGAGCTATGGTTGAAAACAAAAAGAGCCATGGGAATCTATAATAACCCTTCAATAACCTGTCTGTCCATTAATAATAATATAATATCTGATACAAAAGAAATAGCAAATAACATCGGTCAAACTCTTGCTTCTATATCCTGCAGTACTTCCTTCTCAAACCCTTTTTTCTCCTACAAACAACAATGTGAACGAAAAAAAATAAAATTTAAAACCTCCTCCCACTTTCCATACAATAGTGATTTTACTATCAACGAACTCACCAAATACCTACGGCAATCCTCCAATACTTCTCCTGGTCCTGATGGCATTACTTATGAAATGCTGAAACACCTATCCTATGACTCTTTACTAAACCTCTTAAAACTTTACAATAGAATCTGGAACGAACAAACTTTTCCCTCTGCCTGGAGCAATGCAATAGTCATTCCATTCCCAAAACCTGGAAAAGATACTTCCAATCCTAGTAACTACCGTCCCATAGCCCTTACTAGTTGTCTTTGTAAGTTAATGGAAAAAATAGTTAATGCCCGCCTTGTTTACATTTTAGAAACTGGGGACCATATACATCCCTTTCAGAGCGGTTTCCGCAAAGGCAGATCCACTATAGACAACATTTTAAATTTAGAGACACAAATCCGTAATGCTTTCCTCAGGAAGAATCACTTAGTGTCAGTGTTCTTCGATATAGAAAAAGCATACGACCGAACGTGGAGATACGGAATCCTTCAAGATCTCTATAATATAGGCTTTCGAGGCAATCTTCCAATTTTTATAAAAAATTTCTTATCGCTCAGAAACTTCCGTGTAAGGGTCAATGGCACTTTGTCTGACAATTTCGCTCAAGAAGAGGGTGTTCCCCAGGGCTCTGTCCTTAGTGTCACCCTCTTCTCTATTAAAATCAATAATATTCTTAATCAACTGCCTCCGCCTGTCAACGGTAGCCTATATGTAGACGATCTCCAAATATCTTGCCAGGGCAAAGACATGCGCCTCATCGAACGGCAGCTTCAAAGTACCATCAATCGTATTCTGAAATGGTGTGACATCAACGGTTTTACCATATCTGCCGAAAAAACAGTGTGCACACACTTCTGCCGAAAGCGTGGGATCCACCCGGATCCTGAACTTTACCTGGGCCATACTAATATTGTTCAGAAGGATTTTGTAAAATTTTTAGGAGTAACATTTGACAAAAAACTTACGTTTGCCAAACATATTTCTGACATTCGCAGCGCATGTGAGAAAAAACTTAACATTTTAAAGGTCTTAACCAACACTCTTGGGGGGCAGACCGTGATGCTCTCCTGCGGATCTACCGTGCTGTTATCCGTTCAAAATTGGACTATGCATGCTGTGCGTACGGCTCAACATGCAAATCAGCATTAAAAAAACTTGACACTGTGCATCATACTGCACTACGCATTTGTTCCGGTGCTTTTAGAACTTCACCTGTACATAGTCTTTATGTCACCTGTCATGAGCCATCTCTCACCCTCATACGTCATCAGTTATCATTAAATACTTATTTCCGCATTCTTTCTCATTCCTCACATCCATTAAAGAACTCTTTTATAGATACTCATCTCGACCGCCTTTATGCGAATCGTCCCATCTGCACTCCTCCCTTTGGGCTAAGGGTTCGTAGGGGTCTTGTCGGTACCCAATTGGAGGATGTAAATGTCTCTACATGCTCTTTTCATGATATCCCACCCTGGCATACATTGCAGATATCCTACCTACAACCTTTCGAAGGCTTTGCGAAACAGGACACTGATCCTAAAATCTACCAACAGTTGTTCTCTGACCACAACAACAAATATGAAAAATATGAACAACTATACACTGATGGCTCCAAAAGTGGAAATCACGTTGGCTTTGCCTTCGTGGCTAATAATCATACCTGTAGCTATACTCTACCTCATTTTTGCTCCATCTTCACCGCCGAATTACTTGCCATATATGAAAGCCTTCTGTACATCCCGCGAACAAACACAAAGAATTTTATCATCTACTCTGACTCACTTAGTGTTCTGGAAAATCTGAAATCTGGCTCCCTAACACATAACTATATGCACAAAGTTTCACACAAGTATGCCCAACTTATAAACCGAGGGTACAGTATTCTCCTCTGTTGGGTCCCCAGTCACATCGGGATCCCGGGTAATGAGAAAGCGGACACACTGGCGAAGCATGCGACCCTCCCGTACACCGGCAATCCATCCTACAGCGACATAAAGTCCAGTATCTCCAGCATTGTAAAAGGCATATGGGTCGATAAATGGGGCAATGAAACAGGGAACAAACTTCGTTCTATTCGCCCAACTCTCGCACACTGGTCATCTCATCCCTATCGCAGGCTAGATGTCATCTTAACACGTCTCCGCATTGGTCATACGCGGCTTACACATAAGCACTTACTCCTGGGTGAACCTGCCCCGGAGTGCCACCATTGCCATACCAACCTTACCATTAGTCATGTTTTAACTTCATGCACTGCTTTTAATAATTTTTACACAATATTTTTTAACTGTTCTCATCCTAAACTTGACGATATATTGGGTGAAACCCCGCACCGTAATTTGTTTGCATTTCTTCGACGTATCAATATCCTTTACTCAGTGTAAAGTGTACACTTTTCTCTGACTGGTATCTGGATGGGAGCCCCCATCCAGATGTCCTTTTTACCTTGTCCATTTTTACCTCCTTTTTACCTCTCTACAGTTCGCTTTTACTGATTTTAGACCTCCAAGATTTTAGCTTTACATGTTTTATGCAACACGTTTTTACTTGAAAACTTTGTTTTACTATATATACACATAGTCTGGCGCAGTATGTCCTTTCTGGACTTTGTGCCATTAAACCCCAACCAACCAACCAACTATTCCATCTCATATAAAAGCCGGCTATCTATTATGCCCAGTTAGACCATACATACCAAATCCTATCCGTTGCTTCCAGTGTCAAAGGTTCAGTCATACCAAAACCTCCTGTCGTGGATCACCGGCTTGCGCCCGCTGTGGTGCCTCTGGCCACGACAGTGAAACCTGCTCAGCACCTGCAAAATGTGTAAACTGCACACAGGAACATCCATCATACTCGAAGTCCTGCCCAAAATGGGCATTTGAAAAAAAAATTCAATCCCTGCGCGCCTCTCAAAGACTTTCTTATCCTGATGCCCGTAGAATAATAGAAGCTCGCACACCAAAATCTGGCCTATCCTATGCTGCTACAGTAAAATCTACTAACTCAATAGCTACTCAGACCGACCCACCAACCAATACTTCCACCACCAACACCTCAATGAGTAAACAAACAGCACCTAAACCAAATAAATCTTGCTCCATATCCCAGAAAAATCCTCCAAAGAAAAAGGTACCAAGCAATAGCTACACTCAAGTTAGACCTCTGCTCACTAAAACAGCCTCCTACAAATCAAAACACAATAAATCTAGCATGAAAAAAGTACCTCCACAACCACAAATTGATGACACTATTTTAAACCTAGCCCCATCAGAATCCGAAATAAGCGATGAAGAATCAATGGAACACGAAGAAATCAAACCTCCAGATATTCCCGCAGGGATTCCAACTAAGAAGCTGCACGATGGCCATATCACTTAATTATGGCATTGTTGCTATCTTGGAACTGCCACGGTTTCCTAAATAAAGTTGACGACCTCAAATCTTTAATTTACGACACTTCCACCTCCCAACAAAATCCTTCCATGCAATAGATCTTGCTATCTGTTCTCCGTCCATCTTGCCGTTATACAATTTCTCAATTTCCAGCGACCTGCATAATAGCAACCACTTTCTAATCCTTCTCTCACCACTATACCATAACTCCTATAAGAACCTCAACATACCCCGTTACATCCAAGATAAAGCTGATTGGAATACCTTCACTGCTCTATCCGTAATTCCCTCCTCTATCAGTGAAGGTACCATAGATGAGGCTGTTGAGAAAGTTACCACAATAATCATTGGTGCCGCCGATGCCAGCATTCCAAAGTCTGGGATCGGCCCGCGCAAAAATAAAAAACCGTGGTGGAACCATAAATGTACCCTCGCTAAAAAGCAGCAGCAGAAAGCCTGGGGCACCTTTCAGCGGTGCCCCACCACTGACAACCTACTTAGCTTTAAGAAAGCAAAAGCTTATGCCCGTAAAGTACGACGGGAGAGCCAGAGAAAATCCTGGATTTACTACATCTCCGGGATCTCCACCTCCACATCTAGTAAGGAGCTGTGGAACAAAACCAAAAAAGCCATGGGAATCTATAATAACAACTCAATATCCTGTCTGTACAGTGGTAACCGCATTATCTCTGACACAAAAGAATTCGCAGATACTATCGGTCAGAGTAACACAAGTAATCGGTCACAAGTAATTGCTGACTGTGATACATTTCTGTGCCAGACTGCTATAAATAAAAGTAAATGTCTCTCAATTCAGTTGCTATCCTTGTTTCCATAACACTCTTCACTCATGGCCAACCACTTCTCAACACCAATTTTGTTTCCCGGGTGTTGTCAATTCCAAATTTAACCTGGATTGTCGGCACTTGCGGGAACACATCACACTGCACTACGTATTTGTTCAGGTGCTTTTAGGACCTCCCCTATACAGAGTTTGTACATCACCTGTCATGAACCATCCCTCACATACATTCGCCATGGGCTATCCATTAATACATATTACCGTATCATTTCTCATGCCGCACACCCTTTGAGGACTGCGGTTTTAGAAAACCAGCAGGATCGTCTCTACCAAAACTATCCATCCTGTATACCTCAGTTTGGACTGAGGGCTCGTAGGAACATCGCTGACACACACCTAAGTCAGATCGACATTTATTCTCATTCTCCAAATGAGATACCACCCTGGAATGCCCATCAAATCGTTATTTTGCAGCCCTTTAAAGGATATAAGAAAGAAAATACTGACGCCCGCCCATATTTACCAACGACTCTTCCATCATCATAGGGACACTTACCAAAACTATGAAGACTTATATACAGACGGCTCCAGGTCTGCAGATCATGTTGGCTTTGCATACACAAATCGTACCCTAACCTGCAGTTATACTCTTCCAAAGTTTTGCTCCGTATTCACAGCTGAACTGTTTGCCATCTATGAGGGCCTTTTTATATCAGTAAAAGGAACCAAAAACATACCATTATATATACAGATTCGCTCAGTGTTCTAGAAAGCCTTAAATCCTGTACAATGACCCATGGATATCTTGTCAAGATTCTGCAGTTCCATGCACAGCTGACGAGACGGGGTTTTGAGGTCCTCTTCTGCTGGGTTCCAGGCCACGTTGGAATCCCTGGCAATGAGGAGGCTGACCTTTTGGCCAGAGGTGCTACAGTTCCTTACCCTGGTAAAATCCCCATTAATGATATAAAATCCCCAACCTATTTCAGTACCTAGATACATTCATGATAAGGCAGATTGGTTCACCTTCACTTCCCTGTCTGCCATCACCTCTGATGCTGTTGAAGGCCCCATAGACGAGGTCCTACAAAACATTACCTCAATTATCATCCAAGCTGCTGATGCTGGCATTCCAAAATCGGGCATCAAACATCGACGTAATAAAAAACCGTGGTGGAACGAAAAATGCAACCTCGCTAAAAAGAAGCAGCAGAAAAGCCTGGAGCACTTTTCGGCGGTGAAAATCTCACCCTCTTTAAGAAAGCTAGAGCATATGCACGTAGGATCGGGCGTCAGTGCCAAAAGGAATCCTGGGTCAAATATATCTCTAGCATAATAGCCTCTACTTCTACTAAGGAGCTATGGATAAAAACAAAAAGAGCCATAGGCATTTATAATAATCAGTCAATTTCCTGTCTAACCATAAATAACAGCATTATATCCGATACAAAAGAAATAGCAAATAGCATTGGTGAAACCCTTGCTTCCATCTCCTGCAGTACCTCCTACTCAAATTCTTTTCTCTCGTATAAACAACAATCAGAACGACAAAAAATAAATTTCAAAACCTCTCCACACTTTTCCTACAATAGTGATCTTACCATTGATGAACTTACCCAACACTTAAGACAGTCCTCAAACACCTCTCCGGGTCCCGATGGTATTACATACGACATGCTGAAACACTTATCCCATGACTCTTTACTCAATCCTTTCAAATTCTACAATAGAATCTGGAATGAACAGACCTTTCCCACCTCCTGGAGAAATGCAATAGTTATTCCCTTCCCCAAACCAGGAAAAGATATGTCTAACCCTAATAACTACTGTCCCATAGCCGTTACTAGTTGCTTATGTAAATTAATGGAGAAAATTATCAATACCCGGCTTGTTTACATTTTAGAAACAGGGGACCATATACATCCCTTCCAGAGTGGCTTCTGGAAGGGCAGATCCACCATAGATAGCACCATTAATTTAGAGTCCCAAATTCGTAATGCCTTCCTTAGAAAGAACTACTTAGTGTCAGTTTCCCCTCAGGGGGAAAACCTACTTTAGGTTTTTACGGGTGTCGCAACCCCGGGG
>JAWZYV010017259.1:0-13636 GCA_038373885.1 Cheiracanthium punctorium
GTGGGGGGGGGTGGGGTGGGGGTTGGGTGGGGGTGGGGGGGTGGGTTGGGGGGGGGGTGGTGGGGTTGGGGGTGTGGGTTGGGGGTGGGGGTTGGGTGGGGTGGGGGGTGGGGGGGGGTGGTGGGGGGTGGTGGGTGGGTGGGGTGGGGGGGGTGGGGTGGGGGGGGGGGGTGGGTGGGTGTGTGTGGGTGTTGTGGTGGGGGGGGGTGTGGGGGGGTGGGTTGGTGGGGGGTGGGGGGGGGTGGGGGTGGGTGGGGGGTGGGTGGTGGGGGGGGGGGGGGGGGGGGTGGGGGGGTGGGGGTGTGGGGGGGTGGGTGGGGGGGGGGGTGGGGGGGGGTGTTGGGTGGGGGGGGGTGTGGGTGGTGGTGGGGGGGTGGGGGGGTGTGGGGTTGGGTGGGGGTGGGGGGTGGGGTGGTTGGGGGGGGGGGTGGGGGGGTGGGGGTGGGGGGTGGGTGGGGGGGGTGTGTGGTGGGGGGGGTGGGGGGGTGGGGGGGGGGGTGTGGTGGGGTGGGGGTGGTGGGGTGTTGGGGGGGGGGGGTGGGGGGTGGTGGGGGGGTGGGTGTGGTGGGGGTGGGTGGTGGTGGGGTGGGGGTGGTGGGGGTGGGGGGGGGGGGGTGGTGGGGGGTGGGGGTGGGGGGGGGGGTGGGGTGGGGGGGTGGGGGTGGGGGGGGTGGGGGTGGGGGGGTGGGGTGGGTGTGGGGGGGGGGTGGGTGTTGGGTGGGGGTGGGGGGGGTGGGGGGGTGGTGGGGGGTGGGGGTGGGGGGTGGTGGGGGGGTGGGGGTGGGGGGGTGGGGGTGTGGGTGGGGGGTGGGGGGGTTGTGTGGTGGTGGGGGGGGGTGGTGGGGGGGGTGGGGTGGGTGGGGTGTGGGGGGGGTGGGGGTGGTGTGGGGGGGGGTGGGGGTGGGGGTGGGTGGGGTGGGGGGGTGTTGTGGGGTGGGGGTGGTGGGGGGGGTGGGGTGGGGGGTGGGGGTGGGTGGGGGGGGTGGGGGGTGGGGGTGGGGGGGGGTGGGGGGTGGGGGGGGTGGGGGGTGGGGGTGGGGGGGGTGGGGTGGGGGTGGGGTGGGTGGGGTTGGTGGGGGTGGGTGGGGGGTGGGTGGGGGGGGGGGGGGGTGTGGGGGTGGGTGTTGGGGGGTGGGGGGGTTGGGGGGTGGGGTGGGGTGGGGTGTGGGGGGTGGGGGTGGGGGGGGGGGGGTGTGGGGTGGGGGGTGGGTGGGGTGGGGGGGGGGTTGGGGGGGGTGGGGGGGTGGGTGGGGTGGGTGGGGGGTGGGTGGTGGGGTTGGGGGGGGGGGGGGTGGGTGGGGGTGGGTGGGGGTGTGGGGGGTGGGTGGGTGGGGGGTGGGGTGGTGGTGGGGGTGGGGGGTGGGGTTGGGGGTGTGGGTGGGGTGGGGGGTGGGGGTGGGGGGGGGGTGGGGTGGGGGGGTGGGGGTGGGTGGGGTGGGGGGTGGGTGGGGGGGGGTGGGGGGGGGGTGGGTGGGGGTGGTGGGGTGGGGGTGGGGGTGGGTGGGGTGGGGGGGGTGGGGTGGGGGGTGGGTGGTGGTGGGGTGGGGGGTGGGGGGGGGTGGTGGTGTGGGGTGGGGGGGGGGGGTGGGTGGTGGGGGGGTGGGTGGGGGGTGGGGGTGGGTGGGGGGGGGGTGGGGTGGGGGGGTTGGTGGGTGGGGGGGTGGGGTGGGGGTGGGTGGGTGTGGGGGGTGGGGGGTGTGGGGGGTGGGGGGGTGGGTGGGGTGGTGGGGGGGTGTGGTGGGGGTGGGGGTGGGGGGTGTGGTGGGGGGGGTGGGGGGGGTGGGGGTGGGGGGGGGGGTGGGGGGGTGGGGGTGGGTGGGGGGGGGGGGGGTGGGTGTGGGGGGGGGGTGGGTGGGGGGGGGGGGTGGGGGGGTGGGTGGGGTGGGGGGTGTGGGGGGGGTGGTGGGGGTGGGGGGGGGGGGTGGGGTGTGGGGGGGTGGGGGTGGGGGGGGGTGTGGGGGGGTGGGTGGGGGGGGGGGTGGGGTGGGGGTGGGGTGGGGGTGGGGGTGGTGGGGGTGTGGGGGGGTGGGGGGGGTGGGGGTTGGGGGTGGGTGGTGGGGTGGGGGGGGGGGGTGGGGGGGGTGGGTGGGGTGGGGTGTGGGGGGTTGTGGGGGTGTGGGGTGGGGGGGGTGGGGTGGGGGGGGTGGGTGGGGGGGGTGTTGGGGGGGGTGGGGGGGTGGGGGGTGGGGTGGGGGGGGGGGTGGGGGGTGGGTTGGGGGGGGGTGGGGGGGGGGGTGTGGGTGGGGGGGGGGTGGGGGGGTGTGGGGTGGGGGGGGGGGGGGGTGGGGGGTGGGTGGGGGGGGTGTGGGGGGTGGGGGTGGGGGGGTGGGTGGGGTGGGGGGTGGTGTGGTGTGGGGGTGGGGTGGGGTGTGGGGGGTGGGGTGGGGTGTGGGGGGGGGGGGGGTGGGGTGGGGTGTGGGGGTGGGGGGGGGTGTGGGGGGGGGGGGGGGGTGGTGTGGGGGGTGTGGGGGGTGGGGGGGGGTGGTGTGGGGGGTGGGGGGGGGGTGGGTTTGGGGTGGGGTGGGGGGTGGTGGGGGTGGGGGGGTGGGGGGGGTGGTGGGTGGGTGGGGTGGGGGGGGTTGGGGGTGGGGGGGTGGGGGGGGGTTGGGGGGGGTGGGGGGTGGGGGTGGGGGGTGGTGGTTGGGGGGGGTGGGTGGGGGGGGGGGGTGGGTGGGGGGGGGGTGGTGGGGGTGTGGGTGGGGGTGTGGTGGGGTGTGGGGGTTGTGGGTGGGGTGGGTGGTGGGTGGGGGTGGGTGGTGGGGTGGGGGTGGTGGTGGGGTGTGGGTTGGGGGGGTGGGGGGGTGGGGGGTGGGTGGGTGGGGGGGGTGTGGGTGGGTGTGGGGTGGGGGGTGGGGTGTGGGGGTGGGGGGGGGTGGGGGTGGTGTGGGGGGGGGGGGTGGGGGGTGTGGGGGGGGGTGGGGGTGGGTGGGGTGGGGGGGGGTGGGGGTTGGTGTGGGGGTGGTGGGGGGTTGGGGTGTGGGGGGGGTGGGGGGGTGTGGTGGGTGGGGGGTGGGGGTGGTGGTGGGGTGGGTGGGTGGTGTGGGGGTGGGGTGGTGGGGTGGGTTGGGGGGGTTGGGGTGGGGGGTGTGGGTGGGGTGGGGGTGGGGGGGGTGGTGGGGGTGGGGTGGGGGTGGGTGGGGGTGGGTGGGTGGGGGGTGGGGGGGGTGGTGGGTGGGGTGGGGGTGGGGTGGGGGGTGGTGTGGGGGGGGGTGGTTGGGGGGTGGGGGTGGGGGGGGGGGGGGGTGGTGGGTGGGTGGGTGGGGTGGTGTGGGGGTGTGGGTGGTGGGGGTGGGGTGTGGGGTGGGTGGGGGGGTGGGGGTGGGGGGGGGGTGTTGGTGGGGGTGGGTGGGTTGGGGTGGGGTGGGGGTGGTGGGGGGTGTGGGGGTGGGTGGGGGGGGGGTTGGGGGGGGGTGGGTGGGGGGGGGGTGTGGGGGGTGGGGTGGGGGTGGGGGGGTGGGTGGGGGTGGGGTGGTGGGTTGGGTGTGTGGGGGGGGGTGGGGGGGTGGGGGTGGGGGGGTGGTGGGGGGGTGGGGGTGGGTGTGGGGGGTGGGGGGTGGTGGTGGGTGGGTGGGGGGTGGGGGGTGGGTGGGGGTGGGGTGGGGGTGGGGGGTGGGTGTGGGGGGGGTGGGGGGGTGTGGTGGGGGGGTGGGTGGGTTGTGGTGGGGGTGTGGGGGTGGGGGGTGTGGGGTGGGGGGGGGTGGGGGGGGTGGGTGGGGGGGTTGGGTGGGGTGGGGTGGGGGGGTGTGGTGGGGGGGTGGTGTGGGGGGGGGGGGGGTGGTGGGGTGTGTGGGGGGGGGGGTGGGGGGTGTGGGGGGTTTGGGTGGGGGGTGGTGGGTTGGTGGGGGTGGGGGGGGGGGGGTGGGGGGGGTGGGGGGTGTGTGGTGGGGTGGGGTGGGGGTGGGGGGGGGTGTGGGTGGGTGGTGGGGTGGGGGTGGTGGTGGGGGTGGTGTGGGTGGGTGGGGTGGGGGGTGTTGGGTGGGGGTGGGGGTGGTGGGTGGGGTGTGTGGTGGGGTGGGGGGGTGGTGTGGGTGGTGTGTGTGGGGGTGGGGTGGTGGGGGGTGGTGGGTGGGGGGTGGTGGGGGGGGGTGGGGGTTGTGGGTGGGGGTGGGTGGGGTGGGGGGGTGGGTGGGTGTGGGGGGTGGGTGGGGGTGGGTGGTGGGGGGGGGTTGTGTGGGTGTGGGGGGTGGGGGGTTGGTGGTGTGGGGTGGTGGGGGTGTGGGTGGGGTGGGGTGTGGGTGTGGGGGGTGGGGGTGGGGGGTGTGGTGTGGGGGTGGGTGGGGTGTGGGGGTGTGGGGGGGTGGGGTGGGGGGGTGGGGTGGGGTGGGTGTGGGGGTGGGGGTGTGGGGTGTGGGGGGGGGTGGGGTGGGGGGGGGGGTGTTGGTGTTGGGGGTGGGGTGGGTGGGTGGGGGTGGGGGGTGGGGGTGGTTGTGGGGGGGGTGGGGGGGGGGTGGTGGGGGGGGTGGGGTGGGGTGGGGGGTGGTGGGGTGGGGGGGGTGGGTGGGGGTGTTGGGGGGTGGTGGGGGTGGGGTGGGGGTGTGGTGGGTGGTGGGGGGGTGGTGGGGGGTGGGGGGGTGGTGTGGGGTGGGTTGGGGGGGTGGGGGTGGGGGGGTGGTTGGGGTGGGGGGGTGTTGGGTGGTGGGGGGGTGGGGTGGGGGTGGGGGGGGGGGTGTGGTGGGGGTGGTGGGGTGGGTGGTGTGGGTGTGGGGGGGGGGGGGGTGGGGTGGGGGGTGGTGGGGTGGGGTGGGGTTGTGTGGGGGTGGTGGGTGGGGGGGGGGGGGTGGTGGTGGTGGGTGGTGGGGGGGTGGGGGGTGGGTGGTGTGGGGTGGGTGGTGGGGGGTGGGGGTGGGGTGGGGGGTGTGGGTGGGGGGTGGGGTGGGGGGGGTTGGGTGGTGGTGGGGTGGGGTTGTGGGTGGGGGGTTGGGGGGGGGGGGTGGGGGGGTGGGGGGTGGGGGTGGTGGGGGGTGGGGGTGGGTGTGGTGGGGGTGGGTGGGGGGGGGGGTGGGTGGGGGGGGTGGGGTGGGGGTGGTGGGGGGGGTGGGGGGTGGGGGTGGGGTGGGTGGGGGGTGGTGGGTGTGGGTGGGGGTTGGGTGGTGGGTGGGGGGGTGGTGGGGTGGGGTGGGTGGGGTGTGGGTGGGTGGTGGGGGTGGGGGGGGGTGGGTGGGTGTGGGGGGGTGTGGGGTGGGGGGTGGGGGGTGGGGGTGGTGGGTGGGGTGGGGGGTGGGGGGTGGGGGTTGGGGGGGGGTGTGGGGGGGTTGGTGGTGGGGGTGGGGTTGGGTGGGGGTGGGGGGGGTGGGTGTGGGTGGGGGTGTGGGGGGTGGGGTGGGGGGGTGGGGTGGGGTGGGGGGGGTTGGGTGGGGGGGGGTTGTGGGTGGTGGTGGGGGGTGTGGTGGGGGGTGGGTGGGGGTGGGTGGGTGTGGTGGGGTGGTGGGTGTGGGGGGTGGGGGGGGTGTGGGGGTGGGGTGGTGGGGGTTGTGGGTGTGGGTGGGGTGGGGTGGTGGGGGGGGTTGGGGTGGGGTTGGTGGGGGTGGGTGGGGTGGTGGGGTGTTGGGGGGTGGGTGGGGGGTGGGGTGTGGGGTGGGGGGGTGGTGGTGGGGGTGTTGGGGGGGTGGTTGGGGGGGTGTGGTGGGTGTGGGGGTGGTGGGGGGGTGGGGGTGGGTGGGGTGGGGGGGGTGGTGTGGGGTGGTTGGGTGTTGGTGGGGTGTGGGGGGTGGGGGTGGTGGTGTGGGTTGGGTGGTGGGGGGTGGGTTGTGTGGGGGTGGGGGGTGGGTGGGGTGGGGGTGGTGGTGGTGTGGGGTGGGTGGGGGTGGTGGGTTGGGGTGGGGGGGGGTGGGGTGTGGTGGGGGGTGGGGGTGGTGTGGTGGGTGGGGGGGGGGGGTGGTGTTGGGGGGTGGGTGGGGTGTGGGTGTGGGGGGGGGGTGGGGGTGGTGGTGGGGTTTGGGGGTGGGTGGGTGGGGGGGGTGGTGGGTGTGGGTTGGTGGGGTGGGGGGGTGTGTGTGGGTGGGGGTGTTGGGGGTGTGGTGGGTGGGGGGGGGGGTGGTGGGGGGTGGTGGGGGGGTGGGTGTGGTGTGGTGGGGTGGGGGTGGGGTGGGGGTGTGTGGGTGGGGGGTGTGGGGTGGGGGGTGTGGGGGTGGGTGGTGTGGGGGTGGGGGGGTGGTGGTGGGGTGGTGTGTGGGGGGTTGTGGTGGTGGGGGGGGTGTGGTGGGGGGTGTGGGTGGGTTGGTGGGGGTGGGGTGGGTGGTGTGGGTGGGGTGGTGGTGTGGGGGGGTGGGGGTGGGTGGGGGGTTGTGGGGGGTGGTGGTGTGGGGTGGGGGGGTGGGTGGGTGTGGGGTGGGTGTGGGGGGGGGTGGGGGGGGGGGGGTTGGGGGGGTGTGGGGGGGGGGGTGGGGGTGGGTGGGGTGGTTGGGGTGGGGTTGGTGGGGGGGGGGGTGGGGTGGGGGTGGGGGGGTGGGTTGGTGTGGGGGGGGTGGGTGGTGGGGGGGTGGTGGGGGTGGGGTGTGGGGGGGGGGTGTGGTGGGGGGGGGGTGGGTGGGGGGTGTGGGTGGGGGGTTGGGGGGTGTGGTGGGTGGGGTGGTGGGTGGGGTGTGGGGGTGGGGTGTGGGGTGTGTGGGGGGGTGGTGGGGGTGGGGTGGGGTGTGGGGGGTGGGTGGGTGGGTGTGGGGGGTGGGGGTGGGGGGGTGGTGGTGGGGTGTGGTGGGGGGGTGGGGTGGTGGGTGTGTGGTGGGGGTGGGGTGTGGGGTGGGGGTTTGGGGGGTGGGTGGTGTGTTGGGTGGGGGGGGTGGGGTGTGGGGTGGTGGGTTGGGGTGGGGTGGGTGGGGTGGTTGGGTGGGGGGGGGGTGGGGTGGGGGGTGTGGGGTGGGTGGGGTGGGTGTGGGGGGGTGGGGGTGGGGGTGGGGTGGGTGGGGGGGGTGGGGTGGTGTGGGTGGGGGGTGGTGGGGGTGGGGGGGTGGTGGGGTGTGGGGGGGGGTGGGGGTGTGGGGGGGTTGGGTTGGGTGGGGTGTGGGGGTTGGGGGGGGGGGTGGGGGGTGTGGGTGGGGGTGGGTGGGGGGGGGGGTGGGTGGGGGGGGGGTGTGGGGTTGGTGGGGTGGGGTGGGGGGGGTGGGTGGGGTGGGGGGGGGTGGGTTGTGGGGTGGGTGGGGGGGGTGGGGTGGGTGTGTGGGGGTGGGTGGGGGGTGTTGGGTGGGTGTGGTGGGGGGGGTGGGTGTGGGGGGGGTTGGGGGTGGGGGGTTGGGGGTGTGGGGTGGTGTGTGGGGGTGGGTGGGTGTGGTGGGGGGTGGGGTGGGGTGTGGGGTGGGGGGGTGGGTTGGGTGGTGTGGGGGTGGGTGGGTGTGGGGGGGGGTTGGGTGGGTGGGGTGTGGGGGGTGGTGGGTTGGGGGGTGGGTGGGGGTGTTGGGGGGGGGTGGGTGTGGGGGGTGGGGGTGTGGGGTGGGGGTGTGGGGTGGGGTGGGGTGGGTGTTGTGGGGGTGGGGGTGGGGTGGGTTTGGGTGGTGTGGGGGGTGGGGGGGGGGGGTGGTGTGGGGTGGTGGGGGGGGTGTGGGTGGGGGGTGTGGGGTGTGGGTTGGGGTGGGGGTTGGTGGGGTTGGGGGGGGGGGGTGGGGTGTGGGGTGGTGTGTGGGGGTGGGTGGGGGTGTGTGGGGTTGGGGGGTGGGGGGGTGGTGGGGTGTTGGGGTGTGGGTGGGGGGTGGGGGTGGGTGGGGGGGTGTGGGGGTGGTGGGTGTGGGGGGGGGGGTGGGTGGGGTGTGGGGGGGTGGGGTGTGTGTGTGGGGGGGTGGGGGGTGGGGTGGGGGTGGGTTGTGGGTGGGGGGTGTGTTGGGGTGGGGTGGGGGTGTGGTGGGGGGGGGGGTTGGTGGGGGTTGGGGTGGGGGTGGGTGGTGGGGTTGGTGGTGTGGGGGGGGGGTGTGGGGGGGTGGTGGGTGGTGGGGGGTGGTGGGGGGTGTGGGGGGTGGGTGTGGGGTGGGGGGGTGGTTGGGGGGGGTGGGGGTGTGGGGGGGGTGGTGGGTGGTGGTGGTGGGGGGGTGGGGGGTGGGGTGGGGTGGGGGGGTGGGGGGGTGGGGTGGGGGGTTGTGGGGGGGGGGTGGGGGGGTGTGGGTGGGTGGGGGGGGGTGGGGGTGGGGTGTGGGGGTGGGTGGGTGGTGGGTGGGGGGTGGGGGGGTGGGGGGGGTGTGTGGGTTGGGGTGTGGTGTGGGTGGGGTGGTGTGGGGTGGGGGGGGGTGTGTGGGTGGGTGGGGGGTGTGGTGGGGGGTGTTGGGGGGTGGGGGTGGGGGGTGGTGGGGTGGGGGGTGTGGGTGGGGGTGTGGGGTGGGGTTGGGGGGGGGGTGGTGGGTGGGGGTGGGGTGGTGGGGGGGGTGGGTGGTGGGGGGGGGTGGGTGGGGGGTGGGTGGGTGGGTGGGGTGGTTGGGTGGGGGGGGGGGGGTTGGGGGGGTGGGTGGGGGGGGGGTGGTGGGGTGGGGGTGGGGGGGGGTGGGGGTGGGTGTGGTGGGGGGGGGTGGGGTTGGTGGGGGGTGGTGGGGGGTGTGGGGGGGGTGGGGGTGGGTGTGGGGGGTGGGGTGGTTGGGTGGGGGGGGGGGTGTGGGGTGGGGTGGGTGGGGTGGGGTGGGGGTGGGTGGGTGTGTGGGGGGTTGGGGTGGGGTGTGGGTGTGGGGTGGGGTGGGGGGGTGGTGGGGTGGGGGGGTGGGTGTGTGGGGGTTGGGGGGGTGGGTGGTGGGGGGTGGGTGGGGTGGTGGGGGGGTGGGGGGGGTGGGTGGGGGTGTGGGGTGGTGGGGTGGGGGTGGTGGGTGGGGGTGGTGGGGTGGGTGGGGGGTGGGGGGGGGTTGGTGGGTGGGGTGGTGGGGTGTGGGTGTGGTGTGGGGGGGTTGGGTGTGGGGGTTGGGTGTGGGGGTGGGTGGGGGGGGTGGGTGGTGGGGGTGGTGGGGGGTGGGGTGGGGTGGGGGGGGTGGGGTGTGGGGGGGTGGGTGGGGGGGGGGGGTTGGTGGGTGGTGGGGGTGGTGGGTGGGGTGGGGGGGGTGGGGGTGGGGGGTGGGGGGTTGGGTGGGGTGGTGGGGGGGTGGGGGGTTGGGGGTGGTGTGGGGGGGGTGGGTGGGGTGGGTGGGGTGGGGGGGGGTGGGGGGTGTGGGGGGGGGGTGGGGGGGGGTGGGGTGTTGGGTGGGTGGGGGGGTGGGGGGGGGTGGGTGGTGGGTGGGGGGTGTGGTTGTGGGGTGGGGGGGTGGGGGTGGTGGGGGGGGTGTGGGGTGGGTGGGGGGGGTGTGGGGGTGGGGGGTGTGGGTGGGGGGTGGGGGGGTGGGTTGGTGGGGGGGGGGGTGGGGGGGTGGGGGGTGGTGGGGGGTGTGGGTGGGGGGGGGTGGGGTGTTGGGGTGGGGTGGGGGGTGGTGGGGGTGTGGGGTGGGGGTTGGGGGTGGGGTGGTGGTGGGGGTGGTTGGGGGGTGGTGGGGTGGTGGTGGGGGGGGTGGGGGGTGGGTGTGGGGGGGGTGGTGGGGGGGGGTGTGGGTGGGGTGGGGTGGGGGTGTGGGGGGTGGGTGGGGGGGGGTGGTGTGGGTGGTGGGGGGGGGGGGTGTGGGGTGGGGGTGGGGGGGTGGGGGTGGGTGGGTGTGGGGTGTTGGGGGGGGTGGTGGGGGGGGGGGTGTTGGTGGGGTGGGGTGGGTGGGGGTGGTGGGGTGGGGGGTGGGTGGGTTGGGTTGGGGGGGGGTGGGTTGGGTGGTGGGGGTGGGGGGTGTGGGGGGGGGTGGTGGGGGTGGGTGGGGGGGTGGGGTGTGGGGGTGGTGGTGGGGTGGGGGGGTGTTGGGGTGGTGGGGTTGGGGGTGGGGGGGGTGTGGGTGTGTGGGGGGTGTGTGGGTGGGGGGGGTGTGTGGGTGGTGGGTGGGTGGGGTGGGGTGGGGTGTGGGTGGGGGTGGTGGGTGGGGGGTGGTTGGTGGTGTGTTGGTGGGGGGGTGGGGTTGGGGTGGTGTGGTGGTTGGTGGGTGGGGTGGGGGGGTGTGGGTGGGGTGGTGGGTGGTGGGGGGGTGTGGGGGGGTGTGGGGGTGGTGGTGGGGGTGGTGTGGTGGTGGGGTGGGTGGGGGTGGGTGGGGGGGTGTGGGGGTGGGGTGTGTGGGTGTGGTGGGGTGGGGGGGGGGTGGGTGTGGGTGGGGTGTTGGGGGTGGGTGGGGGTGTGGTGGGTGGGGGGTGTGGTGGGGGGTGGGGGGTGGTGGGGGTGTGGGGGGGTGGGGTGGTGGGGGTTGGGGTGGGTGGGGGGTGGTGGGGGGGGTGGGTGGTGGGTGGTGTGGTTGGGGGTGGGTGGGTGGGTGGGGTGGGGTTGTGGGTGGGGGTGTGTGGGGGGTGGGGGGTGGGGGGGGGGGGGGTGTTGGGTGGGGGGGTGGGGTGGTGGGGGGGTGGGGGGGGTGGGGGTGGTGGGGGGGGGTGGGGTGGGTTGGGGGTGGGGGTGGGGGGGGGTGTGGGGTTGGGGGGGGGTGGGGGGGTGGTGGGGGGGTGGGGTGTGGGTGGGGGGGGGGTGTTGGGGTGGTGTGTGGGGTGTGTGGGTGGGGGTTGGGGTGTGTGGGGTGGTGGGGGTGGGGGGGTGTGGGGTGGGGGGGGTGGTGGGGTGGGGGTGGGGGGGGTGGTGGGGGGGGTTGGGTGGTGTGGGTGTGGGGGGTGGTGGGGGGGGGGTGTGGGGGGGGGGGGGGTGGGGGGTGTGGGGTGGGGGGGTGGTGGGGGGGTGGGGGGGTGTGGGGGGTGGGGTGGGTGTGGGGGGGGTGGTTGGGGGGGGGTTGGGTGGGGGGTGGGGGGGTGGGGGTGTGGGTGTGTGGGTGGGTGGTGGTGGGTGGGGTGGGGGGGGTGTGGTGGGGGGGGGGGTGGGTGGGGTGGGTGTGGGGGTGTGGTGGGTGGGTGGGGTGGGGGGGGGGGGGTGTGGGTGGGGGGTGGGGGTGGGGTTGGGGGTGGGGGGGGTGTGGTGGGGGGGGGTGGGGTGGGTGGGGGTGGGGGGTGGGTGGGTGGGGGTGGGGGGGTGGGTGGGGGGTGGGGTTGGGGGGGGTGGGGTGGTGTTGGTGGGGGTGGTGGGGGGGGGTGGGGGGTGTGGGGTGTTGGGGTGGGGGGTTGTGGGTGGGGGGTGGGTGGGGGTGTGGGTGGGGGGGGGTTGGGGGTGGGGGTGGTGGGGGTGGGGGGTGGGGGGTGTGTTGGGTGGGGGTGGGGGTGGGGTGGTGGGGGGTGTGTGGGGGGTTGGGGGTGGGTGTGGGTGGGGGGGGGGTTGGGTGGGGGTGTGGGTGGGTTGGGGGGGGTGGTGGGGTGGTGGGGTGTGGGGGGGGGTGGTGGGTGGGGGTGGTGTGGGGTGGGGGTGTGGGTGGGGTGGGGTGGTGGGGTGGGGGGTGGGGGGGGGTTGGTGGTGGGGGTTGGGGTGGGGGGGGGGGGGGTTGGGGTGGTGGTGGGGGGGGGTGGGTGTGGGGGTGGGTGGGGGTGGGGTGGTGGGTGGGGTGGTTGTGGGGGTGGGGGGTGGTGTGGGGGGTGGGGGGGGGGGGGTGGTGGGGGTTGGGTGTTGGGGGGGGGGTGGTGGTGGGGGTGGGGGTTGTGGGGTGGGGGTGTGGGGGTGGTGGGTGGGGGGTGGGGGGTGGTGGGGGTGTGGGGGTGTGGGGGTGGGTGGGGGGGGGTGTGGGGTGGTTGGGTGGGGGTGGTGGGGTGGGGGGTGGGGTGGGGGGGTGTGGGGGTGGGGGGGGTTGGGGGGGGTGGGGGGTGGGGGGGGGTGGTGGGGGGGGTGGGGGTGTGGGGGGGGGTGGGGTGGGGTGGGGGTGGGGGTGTGGGGGGTGGGGGGTGTGGGGTGGGGGGTGGGTGGGGGGTGGGGGTGGGGTGGGGTGGTGGGGGGGTGGGTGGGTGGGGGGGGTGGGGGTTGGTGGTTGGGTGGGGGGTGGGGGTGGGGGGGTGGGTGGTGGTGGTGGGGGTGTGGTGGTGGGTGGGTGGGGTGGGGTGGTGGGTGGGTGGGGGGGGGTGTGGTGTGGGTTGGGGGTGGTGGGGTGGGTGTGGTGGGGGTGGGGTGGGGTGGGGTTGGGGGGGGGGGGTGGTGGGGTGGGTGTGGTGGGGGTTGGGTGGGGTGGGGTGGGTGTTGGGTGGGGGGGTGGGTGGGGTGGGGTGGGGTGGTGGGGGGGTGGTGGGTGGGGGGGTGGGGGGTTGGGTGTGGGGGGTGGGGGGGGTGGGGTGGGGGGGGGGGGGTGGTGGGGGTGGGGGTGGGTGGGTGTGGTGGGGGGGGTGGGGTGGGGGGGTGGGGTGGGTTGGGGGGTGGGGTGGTGGGGTGGTGGGGGGTGGGTGGTGGGGGGGTGTGGGTGGGTGGTGGGTGGTGGGGTGGGGTGGGTGGTGGGGTGGGGGTTGGTGGGGTGGGGTGGTGGGGTGGGGGTGTGGGTGGTGGGGGGGGGGTGGTGGGGTGGTGGGGGGGGGTGGGTGGGGGGTGGGGGGGGGGGTGGGGGGGTGTGGGTGTGGGGTGTGGTGGGGGGGGGGGGGTGTGGGGGGGTGGTTGGTGGGGGGTGTGGGGGGGGGGTGGTGGGGTGGTGGTGGGTGGGGGGTGGGTGGGGGGGGGGGTGGGTGGGTGGGGGGTGGTGTGGGGGGGGTGGGGGGGTGTGGGGGTGGGGGGGGGGGGGTGGGTGGGGGGTGGGGTGTTGGGGGTGGGGTGGGGGGGTGGGGGGGTGGGGGTGGGTGGGGGGTGGGGGGGGTGGTGGGGGTGGGGGGTGGGGGTGGGGTGTGGGGGTGTGGGGGGGGGTGTTGGGGGTGGGTGGGGGGTGTGGGGGGTGGGTGGTGGGGGGTGTGGTGGTGGGGGGGTGTGGGGGGTGTGGGTGGGGTGGGGGGTGGGGGGGGGTGTGGTGGGGGTGGGGGGGGGTGGGGGGGGGGTGGGGGGGGGGTGGGGGGTGGGTGTGGGGGGGGGGGGTGGGGGGGTGGTGGGGGGGGGTGGGTGGTGGGTGGGTGGGGTGGGGGGGGTTGGGGGGGGGGGGTGTGGGGTGTGTGGGGTGGGGGTGTGGGTGGGTGGGGGTGGGGGTGTGGGGGGGTGGTTGGGGGTGGGGTGGGGTGTGGGTGGGGGGGGGTGGGTGGGGGGTGGGGGGGGGGTGGTGGGGGGGGGTGGGGGTGTGGTGGGGGGTGGGGGGGGTGGGTGGGGTGGGGGTGGGTGGTGGGGGGGTGGGGGGTGGTGGGTGTGGTTGTGGGGGGGTGTGGGGGTGGGGGGGGTGGGGTGGGGGTGGTGGGTGGTGGTGGGGGGTGGGTGGTGGGGGTGGGGGTGGGGGGGTTGGGTGGTGGGGTTGGGGGGTGGGGGGGGGGTGGGGGGGTGTGGGGTGGGGGGTGGGGTGTGTGGGGGGGTGTGGGGGGGGGGGGGGGGTGTGGGGGGGGGTGGGTGGGGGGTGGTGGGGGGGGGGGTGGGGGGGGGTGGTGGGGGGTGGTGGGTGTGGGGGGGGTGGGGGGGGGTTGGGGGGGGTGGGTGGGTGGTGGGGGTGGTGGGGGTGGGGTGTGGGGGTGGGGGGGGTGGGTGGGGGGGGTGGGGGTGGGGTGGGGTGGGTGGGGGGGGTGGGGGGTGGGGTGGGGGGGGTGGGGGGTGTGGGGTGTGGGTGTGGGGTGTGGGTGGGGGTGGTGGTGTGGGTGGGGGTGTGGGGGGGGTTGGGGTGGGTGGTGGGGGTGGGGGGGTGGGGGGTGGGGGGGTGGGGTGGGT
>JAWZYV010017260.1:0-52985 GCA_038373885.1 Cheiracanthium punctorium
CAAAATAAGTAGAAAATGCTCTAGACTTATTAGCTGCATAGTGGCAGGAAATAAAATAGAAAAACAACTTATACGAATATTTTTGAATTAAAAAAAGTATATTATTCACTTTTTGCAGTAGAAAAAGCACATGAGAATAAAATAAAATATGAATGCAACAGTTTCTGAAATTTGTAAAATTTTAGGAGACAAAAAGACACGCAGGTCAGTAAATATACCATGACAGGGGTAAAAATTTCTGTTAAATTGTAATAGAAATGTCGTATTTAAAAATAATTAAAAATAGCATTTATTTTCATTTAAAATTGAAAAAGAGCAGTTTTTTTTTTTTTTTTTTTTTTTTTTTCACTCAGCCATGCAAAACCACTCTAATAGAAATCTACATTCTTTTTTTAACCAGAGACCTAAAATGATTATTTCTTAGCTTTGAATACAAACTTTTAGATGCACTTAAAATTCGAGAAATTTATAAAAATAAATCAAAATAGGCATTTCTGTAGTTTCTAACTGCATGAGAAGTATGAATAAAGAATGACTTAAATGAGTGAATAAAGAATGAAATGCTCTTTTACCGAAAGGACGCGAAAAGATTGAACTTGAATTGTCAACGCAACATTTCCAGAAGTAATTACTAAGATTTCAGGAGTCTTCCTTGAAGCCGTTAAAATCCAGGAGTTTTCTATTGCCCTTAATTTTTAGTATCAGTCAAAAATCGGGAGTTTGTTTTGTGTGAATGGAGGAATAAGTAATCTACTTACACAGCGTTTGCCAGCAAAGGTATTACATACGGTGACTCCATCTCCATGCGTATATCCACGCCATAGCTCAAAATAATTCTCAGGATGCAGAGATCTGCGTCATACAGTATTCTAGACCATGCATCATGCAAAAGTTTCTCCACTATGCTCTTTCCGTAGAGGATACGACTTCGTCTCCAGAAATCTACCGGTGCCGAAGAAAAATTCGAAGTGTGGGCTCGATTGTTCAGAAGAGCTCTCCGGAGACAGTGAAACGCAGCTTCGCTGTCAGGTGTAAAACTGTACACTAAACGGCACCGAAAGTACGCTTCAAGTATCTTGCTGACTGTGTGTTTGCTCCGACAGCCAGGGGGAGCAGCAGCATGTCCAGGAGACGTCCTGTTACCTCGTCAATGAGAGTTCTGTCTGCGACGAGAGCTAAGCGGTGCTCCTCACGAAGTATGGACTCGAACACCTCGTCCCACGACTTCACTTCTCGTTTCTCGGCGAGAACAGACAAGTAATCCCTCAGAGCTTTCTTCGACTCCTGCACGAGATCCTCCGTGTTTTCACTGCCCAGCTTGCGAGGAGAGTCCAACCCATGAAATCTGCAAGCCATTTATGATTTTGTTCGTAAAATGATCGTCCACGAGTCAATTCAAAATTCATGCGACAGCAAGAAGCACAACGGTAAGCTAAAGGAGGTACATCTACTGCAGCTCGCTCAGTATTCAGTTGCACGTGGTTGGGAGCTGAGATCACGTGACCGCCCGCAACAATGCCAAAATGCCTTTGACGAATTTGCAGAAGGGCTGGACTCAATGGGAAAACCGTCATCCATCACCTGATGCTGCTGATAACCTGTGGAGGAAGGGAACGTTGTTATTGGCTTTCCCCCCCCCCTTAGACCAGAGACCCGTCAACCAGACAAGGTGCATTTCACTAGCCCCCCCACCAACGAGTTTCAAAATTTTGACGATTGTACTGGTTTGTACTACGTTTGTACCGGCTAGTACCGAAATATTTCCGTTTGTACCGGTTTTGTTAAAAAGTTATTAACGATTTTAATGTGGGGGGCTAGAGAAACGACAGCCCCCCCCATGAAGCAATTTTCAAAATTTGACGATTGTACTGGTTTGTACTACATTTGTACCGGCTAGTACCGAAATATTTCCGTTTGTACCGGTTTCGTTAAAAAGTTATTAACAATTGAAATATGTGGGGCTGCAGAAATGGCAGCCCCCCCATGAAGGAATTTTCAAAATTTGACGATTGTACTAGCTTGTACTACATTTGTACCGCCTAGTACCGAGAGATTTTTGTTTGTACTCGTATAATTAGTGAAATATAACGGTTTTTTCACAAGAATTACTGTGCGAGCGTACGGTCATTGACCGTTCGCATGTCAGTCCTCAGTACTCAGTCAGGGGGCCTGTCCTTTCGAGACGGTGTTGCTCTGACTGACTTCCTTCGCAGAGGGGTGTCACCAACGTCAAGGTCGAATGTGGATTCGGGGGGATAGATTATCTATCGCTTTTCTAGCAAGACAAGTTACAACAACCCTGTTTAGCCCAAAGACATTAAAATATAGCCAAGGGGTAAACGGACATCGCTGACAGTGATTCACTCGCCAGAGAGTATTTATGATGTCGACGATTAGTTTGTGTTACAGTTTATACAACACTTTCTTTTAGACACTATAATTATTGTCAGAGAAGCTAGAACATTTGTTGTTAATAAAGAATAACTTTCTTGTATAAATCAATTTTCTGTTCACCGTGAGATTTTGTTTTAAGCATCGGAAAGGACTAGTATTAATCATTAAATACTGAAACTATTTAAAAAGATCGAAATTTAAAAAGTGTGGAAAGTTTTTAATAAATATCTTTATTATTTTAAATACGGAAAATTTAAAACTAACCATAATATTTAGCCAATGCTCGCAATACCGTAATAAATTTAAGATGTTTCATTTGCATTAACAAAATAAGAGGGGGAGCAGAGGGTCAGATATTACTTCTATTTGACCAAAAACTTAAGTTTTCCGTGATTAAAATTTTAAAAGAAAAGTTTTCCGTGATTAAAATTTTAAAAGAAATTAAAAAATTCTCAGCGTCTCCCTGAAAATAAAAAATGATTAGAGACGTGTATATTGAAATAGGGGGGGGGGGAAAGACAGAGAGAGTGAAAGAAATGGGTGACTACACTACTGATAAATTCCCCCACCTCTAAAATGCACACACTATTACGTACTTAGAATTATAACTTCTACTGCAAGATTTTTAGAACCTTCTAAGCAAAATTAAATTAGCCTATTGTATATTTATTTTTTTAAATATAAGCTTTTAACAATAATGCATTATTTGGAAGCCGTTTAATAATACCGTATTATAATACTTTAAAGCTTCTGTTAATTTTACATGATAGTGAAACCTGCATATAACCTGCGTATTTAGAGATTTATGACTACAGATACATATTTTGCAGATTTTTGTTTTAAGGGTGTTTTGTATGTAAAGCTAACCTATTAATGATCTCATTACTTTATGTTTCAAGTGATACGACTTTTAACCAAAATTATAGAAAAGCAATTTTCATATCTTTATCAAATGGGGCAAGAATCCGCAAGTGCGATGGGGTAAGAATTCGAATGCAGATTTTAGCCCCTAATGCTTTGGGGTCGTGATGGTTTTGTTTGTTTGATTGTCATGTTCCGGGGCTTCCAATAACCATCAATTGAGCTAAGTTCTGGGCCTTATAATGATGATGTCCATCAGGACCGGAAAAATCTATTCCCCCACATGAGCGGTGCAATGTAAAATTTTCAGTTAGGAATGTATTTCCTTTTATTTTATTTTATTTATTTATTTCCACTGATTCGGTTTGTAATTGCAATATTTAAGTTCACATCAGTTCATTTTAGCACCATATCAGTTTTTTCTACGTCCTTTAAGTATCGGAAAAACTTTTAGTTATGTAACAGCCAACTGTCTTCCTCCTATTTTGTAAGTTTCTCTAATTACACTTAAATGACAGTGATTTTTTCTTCTTTCTATCTGTTTTTGTTAAACTAAATTCACAATACATACTTTAGCGATTATTATCATATTAAACCAAAATTTTCTATGCAGTTCATAAAATAATAATAATAATAATAATAATAAATTAAGGAAAATTTAATTATACTCTACCAGTATTGAAGGTGCTGATATCAGTCAAATTCAAACCTGACAAATAATAGTTTTGCAGCAAAGACAACTTTTCAAGTGGGTTTCATAGTTTTATGTCAAGTCCACCACTGCGGATCTTTACCCCGTAAGATGGGGCAAATATCCGAAAATACCAAAATCTGTAAAAGTCACTTCCAGTTTTTTGCATTAAAATTTAGATAAAAATGATCATTTAAGGCGACAGGTAAAGGTTTAAGCTACATTCTAGTAGAAATTTAGGTTCATGACTTATTCCAAGTTTTCAGAAAATTCAAAATCGTGGACCATTGTCCCCCAACTACTTTATCTGTTCATATTTTTTTTTTTTTTTTTGTGCGGACGCTTCTATTTCCCAATTAAGCATTTTCAGTTAAACTTTCTGAAAGTGGAGAGGGGGGGGGGGCAAAAGAAGAAATATGTGGCTGTTCTTTTACAGATATGGGGAACTTTTGAAAAGTTGCGGCCCAAAATTTAGGATGTTAGCGAAGTTGCGGGCCTTATAATTGGGATTTATATGGGGTTTTTGTATGGTTTATATGGGTTTTATGCAGGGTTTTGATATGTTCCACTGGCCGAATTAAAAGCCATGGGTTCGACCGCGGATCGGCGATTGTCCATATGTGTTTTAATACAACATAAATACTGGCAAATTTGTGAACAAAATTACGAAAATATTATTATTATTGTTCTTAGTATTATATTTCGCATACTATTTTCAATTCATAAAAACAGTTCTAATTTTGCTTCGCATTTAATAGTTTAGTACTTAATAATAAGACTACTCTACTTACAAATCGTAATCAGTTTTAGATGAAAATTCTTCAATGATAGGTTTTTAAATGAGAAAATTATCATTGATATCAACATTTGGCTGAAATATTAGGTGAGTATTCGCAGAAGTATTTTTGTTTCTGTTTTCTTTTCTAAAAGCTATAATGTGCAGTACATTATAAATTTCCTGTAAAATGCTTTACGTTGCATAACGTTTTTATGTTATAAATCGAAAAGTGCGAAAAATGTTGCTCCATCCTTGTTTAACAAAATTAGACTTTTCCACATTTTGTCAATTCTGTACTTCCAGAATTGTGCATGTCTCCGTCAAAGTGATCGTTACCCTTTTCTTTAGATTGCGCAGTAGATGACGTAGCACCGTTTCTTCAGCAGAAAATAAAATAGACATTTCTACGTAAATTAAAAAAATTAAACTCCTGTGTTCATTGTTAAAATATTATCTTTTATTATAATCAAATGCGATTCATTTTATTATATTTTAAATGCATAAGGCTATAAATTTTATCATTTCACATCAACCCTCCATCCTCTTCCGCCGGATATATCGCGCATTTTCCTTGTCTCCTGATAAGCGCGATATAACGAGGGGATACTACGATTTTAGCTAGCTTTTCTAAAAAAGTTTCGCCAACGCAGGAATGCACCTTTTCCTGGTAACCCGGCAATTTTTCCAAGTGTTCGACCCCCGGATTTTCTTCCCCTTAGATCTCACACCCTTCAGACCAGTGGTCGAATATCCGGAAGACGGGGAAAAATTCTGAAACCCAATGTTTTGGATAGCGGTCGATGAACTCTTGCGTTCTCACAAAATTGCTTGTGGAAAAACCGTTATATCTCTCTTATTATAAGAGTACAAACAAAAATCTCTCGGTACTAGGCGGTACAAATGTAGTACAAGCTAGTACAATCGTCAAATTTTGAAAATTCCTTCATGGGGGGCTGCCATTTCTGCAGCCCCACACATTTCAATTGTTAATAACTTTTTAACGAAACCGGTACAAACGGAAATATTTCGGTACTAGCCGGTACAAACATAGTACAAATCAGTACAATCGTCAAATTTTGAAAATTGCTTCATGGGGGGGCTGTCGTTTCTCTAGCCCCCCACACTAAAATCGTTAATAACTTTTTAACAAAACCGGTACAAACAGAAATATTTCGGTACTAGCCGGTACAAACGTAGTACAAACCAGTACAATCGTCAAAATTTTGAAACTCGTTGGTGGGGGGGCCAGTGAAATGCACCTAACCAGACAATGGTGTAACCGCCGTGTTTCACCAACACGAAAATTCCTTTTCCTGTTCAGGCTTCCCTTTTGATTGGAATGTTTAAAGATTTTAGTCCTATAAAATAAAAAAAAAATCTTGATTTTTCATGTAATTAAAATTAGTATATGTTTGAAAATAACATTCAGTGCAGTTTTTTACATTTTGATAAGCTGAATTAGTGTCCGAGCATATGTTTTTAATAAATAGTGTATCAATTGTGTGTGTGTGCGTGGGGGGGGGGGGGACCGCAATGTTTTAAAATGGATTCGAGCGCAGGTTGTGCCTAGGTAATTGAATACATTTATTCTAATCAGTAATGAAGGAATCATGTTTTGAGATCGATTATTGATTTCTTGAACTCGGTAATGAAGTACATCTACTCAAAACTCATAATTTAAAGATATTTAGCTTTCTAACTGGAGCACACAGACACAGAGACAATTCATGCCTCTTAAAGAAAACAATACTGACATACATTATTGAAACTCATAAAATTATGCTCTCCGTTGAAAAAGTGCACGTTTGTAGTTCAAAATACACAATTAAATTCCTCGCTGAACACGCGTATATAAAAAGTAGGATAGAATGTACGCTTTGCCGCTTATAGATCATCTTGCGCCCCTAGCAAAACAGTCCAAATGACGCCCCCAATATTTTAAATAGCAATTCAATGGTTTTCATCAACCATACACGATTTATTAAAATTTATTAGCCCATTCTTGAAATGAAAAATGTTTGCAGAAAATGCATAGCTAAATTTCTTAAGTTTTCGGAAAAATAAATACATAACAATTTCTGTTTAATTAATACAATTCAGATGTAAAGCAATGCAATTCTAGAACTCATACATAAAGTTTAGAAAATTTTCAACAAACCTATCTTTTACTGGAATTGAAGTATTAAGATACCAGAGAACTGAATTTTCTTTTTATATAAACAATCATAAAAATGGACTTCAGAATTTAGTTCATGGTCCTTACATAGCTTTCTTAAATTACCTTATTATCTTTAATTATAATATAAAGGGTGTCCCAAAAATGTAACGGATTTTAACCTTTAACAGACCAAATTCAGATCCAGGCATATTTGAAATTCGTTTTTATTATTATTATTATTATTATTATTATTATTATTTTTGCTCAGTTTGTTTTCCAATGCGTTAGTAAAAGGATATTAGTCATTTAAAGTTCTATACAAATTTCGCTCTGTTCCCAATACCGAACATTGGGTCATTGCTGATTATTCTTTCTTTTACAGTGGTTTCAGATACGGAATATAGCGATCAGTAGTTTAAAAAATCTGGAGGGACTCCACTCGCCTTTCCGAACAATTGATATTTACCAAGGGTGTAAATAAATTTCATTCCACTCAATCGGATCTGTACAGTTCAGGGACTACTGCACTTAAAATGATTCAAGTGTATAGGCCGCAATGTACTTTTGTAGCCCTGTGAAAAACTGTAGTGCGTGCACTCGCTAAAATTGATGCAGTATGTTAGACAGTGACCTATAATATGCGTGATTAATTTGATGTCAATCGAATGCACCATTTAGACACTAGCTCACTTTAAATGATGTGCGTCCTTAAGCCGTAATATATAAGAATTACTTTTTGCATGTCTGTGAACAAAATATCAGTTCTACACACACCAAAATCTATGCTGGTAATGAGACCATAACCTATAATATGCATACCCAATTTGAGCTCAATCGAATGCACGCTATAGACACTAGCGCACTTTATAGAATTGCCGTCCATAGGCTGTAATGTGAAAGATCACTCACTTGTTGCCCTGTCAAAAAACTCTATTTCTTATAGACAGGAAAATCTATACATGTTGCGTGATGGTGACCTACAATAAACATACCTAATTTTAGCTCAATCGAATACGCCGTTTAAACGCTAGCACACTTTCAAGAATTTCTCCCCATAGGCCATAATGTAAAAGAAATCTTTCGCCCTGTAGAAAAACTATAAGTCCTATACACACAAAAATTAATATTGGTCTTACGATGGAGGTTTATAACATATATACCCAATTTGAGCTCAATCGAATGCCCCGTTTAGGAGCTATCGTGTTCATTCACTTACACACAAACACATACAGTATAAATCTCGTAAAAATAGCATAAATGAATTCAGAAGACATCAAAACTTGTCAATACACCAAAATCTCGAAGACGCATTTTTTCATGATTACAATACTTTCCTTACATGGTACATGTTCGGAAAGTAATAATAAGTGAAAAGAATTAATAAAAGATTTATTTTTTAATTTAAGTAAATATATCGATGAAATTTAAAGGGAGGGGGATGTGTATCAAGACAGCTGTGTAAAAATTTGTGAAATTTGCTATTTTTATGATTTTTTGTCCAGTTTCCCATTAATGATAGAAAAGGAGCCTCAATTTCAAAAAGTCAAGTCATCTTTTAACTACACCTGCTAATTTTTTCAAGTCAATCTTATAAATAAAAATGAAATTCTGTTTGTTTGTTTGTTTGTTTGTTTGTGGATTTGAGTTGTATACAAATCCACAAAAATGGACCTATCAGCCATAAATTTTGCACAGATATGTAAAATAATATAGAATAAATCATAGTCCACTTTAAAACTTTGAAAGTCCACCCGTTCCCGGAATTTAAGAGATTTTTTATGTTCTCCACGCAAAAAGCTTTCCGTAATTGTAACCCCTGTAGTGAAAAAAGTGTGAAATAAGGATCGTGGTTGCCATGTGTGGCGATTTTGCTGAATAAGATGTTTTAAATTCTCAAAGTAAAAATAAAAGAATAATAATTATTGTTTTTTGTTAGTTTATATTCGTAAGGTTATATATTTTTTAATTATAATATCGTGTGCATGGGAAATCGGAGCAGGAATGAAATGTTTTATACGTAAAACAATAAGAATTGAAGATTTCCGAGGCTAATATGTTAAAATTTTTTAGTTTGGCGAAAAAATAAAATGGCTCAAATGCCGAGTTAGTGAGTTCTAGCGCTTTGCACAGAGTCCGGCTTGGCGCAATTTACTGAGAGCTTAAGGAAACGGATTTTTGAAAACAAGTGCAAAGGTTTTATTAGAATACAGCGTTAAATTTTAATGATCCGTGCGAAAATAATGCAGTTATTAAGGGATTTCAAGCGATCTATCTTCAGCATTCTCGCGATTTTGAGGAGGATTCTAACGCTTGGCGCTATTTATCGTAATTTAATCGTCTGCTATTTGGGTTATGAATACACCTGCGTATAAGTTTTTGAAATTTTCATTCAGTTGGAATTGTGCATTTTTCTGAGCAGCTTTTCTGCATCTAATGTATTACATCCAGAAAAAAGGATGTTAGAAATATCAATTTTAATTTTGTTTAATCACACTCATGAATAATGATACACTTTCCAACTTAATGAAAGAAGGAACGAAAATAGGGAAGACCCATGGATTATAACTCTTTTTATATATAGCACTTTAGTGCGTATTTAATAATGTGAAAGTGTGTCAGATTTTCTATGATTCTAGCGCTTGGCGCAATTTAATGAGAGGGTACTTTTAAAAACAAGCGTAGGTTATCTTATAAATAAAAATGAAATTCTGTTTGTCAATTTGTTGATTTGGGTAGTATACAATTCCACAAAAATGGACCTGTCAGCCTGAAATTTTACACAGATATGTAAAATAATCTATTATATAAATGTGAAAGTTTGTCTGTTTGTTTGTTTGTTTGTTCGTCCGGGAACTCCTCCAACACCATCAGATCTATCGGCTTGAAATTTTGCACATACACGTAAAACGACATAGAATAGGCCGTAGACTACTTTAAAATTCTGGAAATCCACCCGTTCCCTAATTTTTAACGATTTTTTCGCAATTGTCAGGGCAGAAAGCTACTCAAATGACCGATTTCAGCAAATTCGTGAACATGCGCCGAGACGATTGGTCGCAGACCTTCCGAATTTTGCATACGGCTTCACTAGGACAGATCCTAACACGCTTCGGAGCAATTTTTTCGAAATTCGAATTAGAAAATGTTTTATTTTATATTTTGTCCGATTTTTGGCGATTTTTCTCGCTTAATGCGTAATAACGCCAGTAATTACACTCGCAACAAAACGATATTTACATCATCGGATAGAGGAGAAAATTTGCTTTTCAAAACTGTTTGTTCGGACTGTGTAACATAATTTGCAGATTTTTGGGGATTTTTCAAATAAAATTAAATTTCACGCTTACTTTCGTAAAATATTTTTAAAACTGCTGCATCTTGAATTCTATCCGTCATAACTTTTTTATATTTTGTCAAATGACGGAGCATACATTTCGTCCTCTTTTAAAACAGAAACCAGAGGAAAATATAAATTAGGAGATTTTTTACGAATTTTTATGTAAAGAAGGATTTTCATTTCAAAAGCAGATGCTTAAAATTTCGATGTGATATCTTGCGGTTTGGTTGTCTTGGAGACAGCAACAATGATTAAAATTGCCAGTTGGAAAAAATAAATAAAATTACTTTAAAATAACTGAGTTTTCGCATGTTGAATGTTGTGCGTGATTTTGATGTCACGAGTTTAAAACCCCTTTCGAAACTCAATCAGAATAACGAACTCACAAGCAAAACATACGCCACGCAGGAAATAATTCTATATTTTATTTAACGCTGCCAGAAAAAGAATTGAATGCTGTTTTTTCACCAGTGAATTATCCAACATTATTTACAATTGAGATTTTAAACGGGACACGTTTTCGATTGCAGGAAATATATTGCGGTGTTAAACAGGACCTGGTTATGACCAGCGGGGGGCCCCGGGCATTGATGAATTTGGGGGCCCCCCATCTATGAAATTTGTTTTACTTTTCATAAAATTTTGTTGTTAAAAAAAAGAACTTTTGAAATTGGGGGCCATTTCGATCCCGGGCCCCTGGGCAAAGTCCTGATTTGCCCGTACGATAATAGGGCCCTGGTGCTAAATCCGCCAATCTGACAAGAATTATGCGTAAAAATTTATGGAGCTGATTTAATGGCAACCAATAAGTGAAATGATTATCGTTTATGCTAATGCGTAAATTGCAAAGAATCACCAAAGAGTTAAAGACTGCATTCGTGGCAAATATCTAAACCGTTTCTTTAAATTAAGCATTAACGGTTGCAATACGAAAATATATTGTATTGGTATCAGTAAAAGATAGTATAAGTAATAGTAAGTAGATATGCTAAGGCAATATTGATCAGAGCACAATATACCGCATTAATAAATATTTCGTGAAACTAAGTCTTCTATTTATTTTTGAACAGCCGTATTACATCACAGCTAACTAAACATTAAGTAATTCTACGTCACGTTAATATATCCCGCGGTAGTTTCCACAGAAAAGACTGCAACAGAACTTTCTTTTTTCTTGCAGATTCTGTTTTGTCACAGGTAGTTATGATCACATTTTAGGAAAATGCTTTCATCTTGCCTTGCGAAGAGCGGGTACACAACTATTTTAACTATAAAATAAACCGGTTCTCCACATCATGTAGTATCTAAGGTATTAATGGGATAACTTAAATCTAAAAATGAGAATGATGTAACAATGAGACATTTCGAAAATTAGGAATTTTCACTGCAAACCGTCAACGCTTTTCTTTTCTAATCGCGAATGACATAGACATAGTTTTTTGCGTCATAATATTAACAATGGTCTCAGGTCAGTACTTATACCAACTTTACAAATAACTAATGAGTATCTTTACGCCAAAAGTCAAATCATTTTGCTTATATTTAGATTACAAATCACTGGAATCAATTCGAACTATACATCAAGAAAAAGTTTCGTTCCCTACCGTACGGAGAACGGGCACGCAGCTAGTATAGAATAAATGATAGTCCACTTTAAAACTTTGAAAGTCCACCCGTTCCCGGAATTTAAGAGATTTTTTATGTTCTCCACGCAGAAAGCTTTACGTAATTGTAACCCCTGTAGTGAAAAGATTGTGTGAAATAAGCATCTTGGTTGCCATGTGTGGCGATTTTGCCGAATAAAATGTTTTAAATTCTTAAAGTAAAAATAAAAGAATAATAATGATTTTTTTAGGTTATTTTTTTAATTATAATATCGTGTGCGCATAAGAAATGATAGCAGGAATGAAATGTTTTATACGCAAAGCAATGAGGATCGAAGATATCCGAGACTAATATGTAATTTTTTTTAGTTTGGCGAAAAAAAAAAATGGCTGATAGGCCGATTTTTAGAGAGTGAGTTCTAGCGGTTTGCACAGTTTTAGGCTTTTGGCGCAATTTACTGAGAGCTTAAGGGAATAGCATTTTTGAAAACAAGTGTATAGGTTTTCTTACAATACAGCATTAAATTTTAACTATCCGTGCAGAAATAATGCAGTTATTAGGGCATTTCAAGCGATGTAGCTTCAGAATTCTCGCCAATTGAGTACATTGATTTAACTTGGGGGAAATCCGCCAAATTTCAGAAAATTGAAATCTTCGCATTTAGTACATCGAGGTAACGATGAATAAAACATGTTATAGTTGATAATTTAAAAAATGCGGCTGTATTAAGGGATTCCACTTTTCAAATAAATGCCTGGCGGTCGAACCATTTCCAATTTTGATTGCTGCTAAGTCAATGCTTCGAATGATTCCCTGAAAAAACACTTGCAAAATGGCGTATGCTGGCACTTTGGCGAGGCTTAGATTTGAAACTGGATTTTACTTGAGACTGGTATATACGTATAATAAGACTGGTTATAGATAAAAATGAATGTTGGTATGTGTGTAGGAGGTTGAAAAACTCCAGCACCGTTTCACCGATCACCATGAAATTTGGTTATCATGGTGATCAGTGAAACGGTGCTCTTTTATCATGGAGAAGGTTTTTATGCTATCCGTTTTCCTCTAACTTTTCACTAGGTGGCGCTGCAGAACGTCGAATTCTATTCCGTTTAGCCGTTTGCTATGCGAATATCGTCCAACCAATTTCGATGAAATTTGATACACGCGAATATTAGAACACGGAGAATATTTTTCACTATCCATTTGCTGTAACTTACCGCTAAATAGCGCTGCAACGCATCAACATCTATACCGTTCGACTGATCGGCATAAAATTTTTTATACTTACACATTTGAGAACGAAGAATATATTCTAACTGCGTTACTTTTGATGTTACTCACCACTAGATGGTACTGCAATGCATTATTATTTTAACTCGCCACTAGATGACGCTGCAGCAGGCCAAATTTTTGACCATTCAAACGGTGGCTATGAAAATCAGTATACATAGCTATTTGAACAATGAGAATATTTTGGCGTTATCCATTTTGCTATAACTCGCCACATGACGGCGCTGTAGCAAATCATTACTTTAATTAACCACTAGATGGCCCTGCAGTGTATCACTTCTTGACTGTGCGAATGATCGCTATGAAAATAGGTATACATAGATATTTGAACACGGGAAGAGTTTGGCGCTATCCATTTTCCTATATTTTACCACTAGATGTCGCGTCAACACATGAACTTCAGGACTGTCCATCCGATCGTCATGAAAATTCGTATACATCGATATCTGAATGCGAAGAATATTTTTTCCGTACCCGTTTTGCTAAAACTCGCCACTAGATTGTGCTACGCCGCATCGCCTTCTGCACCGTAAAAACGATTGCCTTGAAATTCAGTATGCATGATTATTGAACACAATATAACGCGATATCCATTTTGCTATATCTCTTTATTACAATAAATAGTAATCACAACAAATATTAATATCAAAAAGTCCATTCATTCCCGTGCGAAGAACGGGTACTTCAGCTAGTATATTGATAAAATTTAATACTCCAATAGACTTAAATTATTCTATTAATGTTCGTAACTTTTATAGATTTATTTGGGAACATTCGCCAGTAAAAGTTTAGTTCTTTATCAATTAGAGTAGAGATAAGTGAACAATGTAAATTGAAAAAATGTTCAAAATAGGGTCGGAAATAAGACTTCGAAAAGAAAAAAATTCCTCTCTTTCATTTAGAAAAAATTACACTTTTTAAATTTTTATTCGAACCCAGTAAAAAAAAAAAAAATCCCAATTAGTAAAATGTGCCCCATGTATTGGTGAGGTGATGCACACAATTTTAGATTTATATCCTAAAATGTGTCAGAGATGTAACGATAAATATATGCTAACTTAAACCACTTTTCAATGGCTCTCTAAGGGGAAAAATAGAACGATGGGAACGTCGGATGATCGCATTTCAGGGATTCATTTGTACTGTGAAATTCCAAGTTCACTTCATTTGTTCCTACGAATTTCCTACTATAAAAATACTTTTATACTCCAGCATCAAATCTTGGCTTTGTAAAAAATCTCTCTCAGTATTCTTTATTTTTTATTATTTTAATTATATTTTTATAGGATAAATTGTGCAAATAATGGTGATTCGACCAGATACCATAGACAATCCATTAAAAACATCGAAAATACTTAAGGAGTCTTAATAGGATTGAGAAGAAATATGCACGCATTTTAGACCTTTGCCGTTTTACATTTTATGATCAAAATAATAGTCACAGCATTATGAATATTTTTACTTCCTTGTACGTAGTATAAGGAAGTAATGTAATCCCGAAAAATTTTGGGGGCCAAATTTCGACAAAAAAACCGATTTTGACTACCTCTAAATTGAATTTTAAAATTTTTTTCCATGCATCTCATCGTAGGCTAGCATGCAAGATCATATTAACGCGTCTGCAACTCATTTTGACCAGCGGCGAGTTTATTGTGGTCAGTTTTTCCATGCCGTCTGTACGTACGTACGTACGTATGTATGTAACTCGCATATCTCAAAAACTATGGGTCGTAGAATGTTGAGATTTGATATTTAGGATTGTTCTATGATCTAGTTGTGCACCTCCCCTTTTGGTCGCAATCGAATGAATAGTTTATGTACAGGACCGCCCAAAAGATTCGAAATACATTACGCTCTATGGGCCGAAAATCATTAAACTCGCATATCTCAAAAACTATTAGGCGTAGAATGTTGAAACTTTATATTTAGGATTGTTGTAACATCTAGTTGTGCACCTCCCCTTTCGGTTCCATTCGACTGGATAGTTTATCTACAGAACCGCCTAAAAGATTCGAAATACATTACGCTCTATGGGCCGAAATTCATCAAAGCGTTTTTTAGAGGTATTGGGCTATTTCAAACGACTCAGAAGTGATATATGCTGTAAAGAGTTAGAAAATGAATTTCTCCATTAAAAAAAGTGTGTTTATCATTTACAGTTCTGCTACAGGAACACTCAAAAGATTTCCAATACATTACGGTCAATGGCAATTTTAGGAGATTCATCCATTTCAAGCACAATACCGTCCTACCACATAAGTTAGGTAATGGTCCGACCACGGTCACGTGCCTCCCTCAAGTACTATGCCAAAAGTCGCCAAGCTTGGCGACTTTTTTGTGTACGTGTGTGCATATTTAACTCTCAAATCTCAAAAACTATTATGAAATTTCATATATAAGATTGTTGTAACATCTAGTTGTGCATCTCGATTTTTGGTTAAAATCTACTGGAGAGTTTATTTACAGGACCACCGAAAAGAATTTCAGTACTTTAATGTCTATGGACATCTTCAATATAATACAATTGTAGACAGTCATTGTTTGGTACATGCCCAAAATCTCGCCGTCTGTCCTCGACCTTGGCGAGTTTTGCCGAAATGTCGCCAAATTTGGCGATAGTCAGTCATTTGGTCCATGCCCAAAGTATCGCCATTTGTCATCGTTCTTGGCGAGTTTTGGCGAAATATCGCCAAATTTGGCGATAATCTGTCATTGTTGGTCCATGCTTAATATCTCGCCAAATGTCGTCGACATTGACGAGTTTCGCCGAAATATCGCCAAATTTGGCGCCAAAAATTATTTCGTATTTTGTATAACTCTAAAACTTTAACCCGTAGAATTTTGAACTTTTGTATTTAGAACTATATTATAATATCTAACGGTTTTCAATATCTTTTTTGACAGCAATCGACTGGGAATTTATTTACAGGGTGAGCCAAATGACTTTAAATACATTAAGGTGTATGGATGCATTCAATTCATTGAAAGTCTGTGGTCAATGACTACTTTGGCTATCCCCAAAATCTCGCAAACTATCTCAAGTTTGTCGGCTTTTGGTGAAATATCGCCAAATAAAGTGTTAGAAAGAAATACTTTCAAATTGAACTCAGCTTGGCGATATCAAAATGTTTGGCTAGAAATCGCTATATCTTACTATTATTGATATTTTATATCTTTCAAACAAATGAGTTTAGAGGAAGTGCGTAAAAAACATTTTTGATTTAATAGACGTGCAAGGAAGTCATGTGTTGGACACATCAGATTTTTTGTATAATGTTGAATTATAGCGCATCATAAACCTTCAGACAAAACTCCATTACCTTTCATAGATGCAGAAAAAAAAAATTAATTTTTACTACAGGGTGATTATAATTAAAGTTCCACTTTAAAACTATCAGAAAAGGAAATCTACTGGACCAAATGTTATCAAACTTGATCATTGTGTAAAGGTGGTCAGGGGATTTATTGTTGTTGTTGTTGTTGTTGTCTTGTCCATGGGGATTTATTATCCTCCGAAGAAAAAGGTCAAAAATTCAACACCAGGGGCAAGGACGTAATAAAGGGGGGGGGGGTGTTCCAGGGTTCCGAACCTCCTCCCCCACGAAATAGTGATTTTTGTTACCAAAATGATAATGATGTAGTGTCCTTTTGAGAAAAATACTGCCTTTTTTACCGTTTGGACCCCCTCCGAAATTTTTGAACCCCCTCCAAAGCGTTCTTCATCCGGGGGAGGGCCCTTAAATACGTCCTTGCCCCTGGTGTTGAATTTTTGAGCATTTTTTCGCCGATCATAAATCCCCTGACCACCTTTACACAATGACCAAGTTTGATAACATTTGGTCCAGTAGTTTTCCTTTTCTGATCGTTTTAAAGTGGGACTCTGATTATGGACACCCTGTAAATATACGCATTTACATTGTAATCCAAAAATGGGGCAACACGATTTAAATCTTTATTAGCAATGAGTGGCCAGTGTAAACTGAAAGAAATGTTCCAATTAAGATGTGAAAAAAAAATCTCCATCAGTTTCAAAAAATTTCACATTTTAAGTTTGTGTACGATTCCCGTACAAAAAGTCCCGAATCGGTAAAATATTCCCCATACAGTGATGAGATGAGCTGATTTACAAATTTGAGTATTGTATCCCAAAATATGTCAGAGTTATGAAAATAAACATGTGCTGACTTAAACCTTTTTCTCAAGAACTCTCGAAGGGAAAATATCTCGTTGCGTAATCGTGTTTCAGGGGTCTGTGATGGATACATTAATTAATAGTGATGACATGTGATTGGAGATCACATATCTATTAATATTAATATTAATCGATCACATATCACTTAATTAATTTGGCTTTCTTTAATGTAATCTATCCAAAATCAAGAATTCTAAATCTTTTCTGTTCTCATTTTTCGGTCACTTCGGCTTTTAAATCTGTATATTCGCTTTTCCCGTATGCATTATTCTTAATTGTTTTTTTCTCTAACTGAGACCCGGTGGCGTCGTTCTGAGCTAAAAATAGGTTATATTACGTCCGTTTGCTACCGCAACGAACTTTTTTATTCCCCTCCTTTGGCATAGCGTTGGCATAAGTTATTATTCGTTGCCCTACGACATCTTTAAAATTATTTGCTCGCGATTACGTCATTTTAATTTTATTGGATTAACTTTTAGGGTTGATCTGGAATTGGCGTTATTTATCTTAGCCAAGTGTTTGTTCTCGCCAATGTGTAATTCTCTGCTGGCGTAATTTTTAATTCATTCCATCTTAATTTCACTGTCTATATAGGACGTAATTTTATTTCGCTGAGCCACCACCGCCCGTTGTAATAATGTTCAATAGTATCTTTTAAATGAATAGTTTTAAGCATTCAATGTCTTTCCTTTTATTGCAACTAAGTGTATTCAAACCTGGTTATTCGAACCTGGCAACTAAGTGTATTCGAACCGTTTTTTAACACAACGCCTTTTAATCTTAAAATTAACTCTGCACCCAAATCTCTTCGTCATATAATTTGGTGCCTACCCAGGCACTTAAGTTGCATTTTTTCTGGTGGTGGCTTTGCAAAATGGCAAATGGAATCAACTCGCCCGATCAAGACACTTCTTCACTCCAGTCCGTCTGCTTGCATGGTGGATGCACATTCCGGCCCCGGCAATGTTATTTAACCCTGGTGATGTAACTTTCGTTTTATGGAACACGGAGTTCCTTGGATTAATTCATAATGGATGTTGCGTTTAATGTCGTGTGGTGACTTCATTGCGTTTCCCTAAGAGGACCGTTGTTCTGTGAACGACGTCAGTGATCGGACTATGGCTACTATACCATCACCCATTATTTACGTTCCTGTGACTATCAGGAGATGTTAATTCCAGCTTCCCATCACGCGGCTTAAAAGTATGTCCTGTTTTTACTGCCCTGCATTACTGAAGAGACTGATACAAATGCCGAACTGTGTCGTTACATCACGGCAAATTGGGACTTTGCTTCCGGACGTCCTGCAGTCTCCAGTAGTTTTTTTTCGTGCGTTGCTCGATCTGCCATTCACAGAATTTGGCGAAGACTATTTTTTTTCCCCTCTACTGCTCGGCGATTTCTTTTTTTTTTAATGTGCGCGCTCGTGATACACCGACACCTTATGCTATGCTTTGTAATGCAGTTTGAATTGATAATTTAATGGGCATTATGTTTTAAGTATGTCTAAAATGAAAAGTTTTTTGCTAAATTTTGATTTACTGAAGAACTGAAGTTTTAATATTTTCCTTGGGAAATTTGGTAAGTCATTTATAAGTGCAGGGCCTGCATACGATGGCAGATAAAACATGACAAACTGTACACTTAAATTATAAATACCATCTACCCTCTTTACTTATACTTTCCTTAAGTTGCCGTCTATTTTATTAATTTAAATTCTTATTCTACTGATTGATATAAATGATCATGTAAATAAATTATAGTCACATTTTTCATAAAAACAAATTTCGTTTTGCATTTAATACAAACTTTGCCGAAGGATTTACACGGATTAGTAAGTAGTTTTTAAGGTCCCCGAGAGTGATGTAGTCACGAGATTTGACCATATTTCATGACTTGAATGAATTCTGAAGGCAGAAACAGCATAAAGATTCTTTCGATAGAAGTTTCAAAGAGTGAGCTACCAACTAAGTGGTATGCATCGTTCTCACTAAGTGAATGAGGCAGTTTGCTACCTGCCATGGGCGCTGTTGTACCACGGTACGCGCCACTGAAACCAAGAGTCAAGTACAAGCAATACATCAGTTAGAATAAAAGGAAACCAAACGCTGTAAAAGAAAAAAAGAACATTTATTGAATTTTCCAGCTACACTCACTCTTGCTGAGACAGCCTCTCTGGATTGCACAAGATGAAGCGTTTGAGGCGGCTGGGAAGGTGCAGGAGCTCGACTGCTGCAGGCAAGGTGACGGCAGCATTCAGCACGATGGTGCGCCTCACCGTGCAACGGCACAGGTGCGAAAGGCGCCTCGGCTCGTACGGGCGACGGCCGAACAGGCGGACAAATGTACCGACTATCTGGTCGACCGCGTCGGTCCTTCTGTCGTCGTCTATCCACAGCAGCAAAAACTCTCGTACTTCTTCCTCCGACACCAGGGGGTCCGGAAACGTATTCCAGTACGCTTCCAGACAGCGAACGTGCGCCTCCCTCACCCTCTCGGTCGACCTACCCACCGCATACAGGGACTCCAGGATGTGGGGTATGCGGACGAGGCCCCTCTGGATTCGGCTGCTCAAACGACCGTCGTTCTGGATCAGAGTCTTGTGGAATGTGCCAAATCGTGAAACATCAGGAAATGGCGGCATATTAGGAGTCTTGTATAAATCAAAACTAGAAGAACAGCAATAAAAATAAATAAAAATATATGTTAAAAAACGCCCTGATTTTTGGACCCCCAAAACAAAATCTCAATTCTACTTTTCTTAATTTTATCTTTCTGAATTGCAGTTTTATATATCGTTTCAAAATTGTAAAATCTTAGATATTTTATGTACAGCTTGAATTTGTTGAATTCATCACTACAGATAATAGGCAGCTGCCATTTTGAAAAGGAAAAAAAAAGAAAGAAAATCTGAATCACTTTCAGATTTGAATTACGCACTGAACTGCTATATATTAAAAGCGTATCATAATTTATGCGTCGTCCCTATTTTTCTCCCTTAAGTTGGGAAGCGTATCATTATTCATGAGTATGCCGTATGTTTCTTCCTTGTTTCATAAAGCCCATTTTTGGAATCGAAGTCTATCTTAAAATCACCTTCTAAAACTATATTTAACAATCTTCGTCAAGTATATTCCAACTATACTTCACCGTTTTAATTATTGCTTCGAATGGGCATCGTAATCCATGAGTGTGCGGTGTTTATCTTTCTTGTGTATATTCCTACTTAGGAATATACCCAAGAAACGCCCCGACTCTCCCAATATTCGCGATCATTAAACATATGCAGTTAACATGACGATTTGAAACAACATGTAAGTTCAGCATTCCGTTACATTTTTATTTATTTTGGGTTACCAATTAATGAAGTTTTAATAATTAAGTGTCCGTGTCTTCAAATTTTTTCATTGGTGTGTTTATCGCTAATTTTTTTCACTTCAGTTTTCATCTAGTTCGTTTGGGAGCGTTGAAACTTATGTATAACTCGAATGTAGGAAAAAACGCGAACGGTAAAAACGCGAACCAGAAAAAAAGAAGTATACCCCCCACCCCACCAGAATAATTTTTATTTAAATCTTGGACATGAACTTATTTTGTTTGTAGTAAATACGATAATGGTATTTAATCAAATATTGGCCTGCCTCAAAATTCTTTTGTTTTTTAAGTAAATTAGCCACTTGTTAAATTTTGAGAACATATATTTTCATGTTTATCAGGGAAATTTACAACATTAAATGAAAAGGAATTAATTGCTTTTAGCTAGTCAAGCTGCATGTCAAGGTCATGAAGTTCGTGTTCCTTCCAAGAAATAGGGGAGATTCCTTGGACAAAAGTACAAAGGACACTGGTAATGGTCGGATATAGCCTGCGGGAAGCCGAAGGCAAACTGAACAGAAACGTTTTTTTTTTCTTTTCTTTTTTTTTTTTTTTACATTGTGGTTCCTGTTCCACGAAGAAACTCACAAAGTACATAGTGTACATATTTTACCTTCTAGAATATTAAATCGAGAAAAAACATTTAAGAGCTATGCCGTTAAAATATGTTTTATCGCATTTTTAAAAATTAATTTTTATATCAATTATTCTGTTGAGAAAGAGACAATCATTTTATTGAGATTTTTTTTAAAAGGAAATTCTTAAGCGCTTAATAGAGACTCAATTGATTTTAAACGATTTATTTAAATTTGAATGAAATTTAAACTCGTAATCGTTTGATTTTTCCCCGCTAGAGTATTTAAATCATTTTTATTTCCTAGTTTTATGTGACATCTAAACCGTAATCAATTAGATAAATGACATTAAAACATACAAATTAATATGTTTTAATGTCATTAAACATATTAATTTGTATCAAAATATTTAGTATATTCGTAGTGCCTTTAATTAACTGAAACTGCCCACATTTTTCTAAGAATGGAAGGGAGGGTGTTTGCCTTTACACCTTCTCACCTTTAAAAGGGGAGACTTTAAAAATGCACGAGATTTAAAAATTCTCTTGAAAATAATAAAATAGAGAAAAATAGTTTAATTAATGAATTGTTAATTTGAAAAGTTTACTTAATTAATTATTAATTTAACGAACGAATTGTACAATTTGTTTGTATTCTTAGGACAAGGACCAGAACTAGTCATTCCGCAACAAATTGTAGTAGTTGTGAAAATTTTAAGTACCATCTCTCACCTACCAAGACAACCCAGAAAAGACCACCCAAGACGACCCTAAAACTGTGGGATATCCTATCCAACAGTTTCAACATGCACGTTCTCTGTATTATATTCTGACTTTAAGTTTATTCCTAATCCTTATCAACTATGGCTTATGTTTACTGGCTTTCTTTTTATAAGTGCAAGATTTTATTCTGATTCATCATACTTTATCTTGTTAGCTTTTCGGTTTTAAATTATTAGAATAATGAATGATTTATCAGTACATATTTACATATAAATATTTTTGTTTTTTAAAATATTCAATTTAAGCATTAATACTCTTATTTTAAAGATGCTTTTTTTTTAAATTAAGTAATGGTATTAATAAGTCAACTAAAAACAACTTAAAATAAACTCTTCAAATTAAATATTAGAGTAATTGTAAGTTTTCAAATAAATTTTCATTTCTAAATGCTAAAAAAACCCTTTTACAAAATACTAATTTAAAATGATTTAAAACTTATTTCTTAAAATGAAAAATATTGACTGTTTATAACTGTGATTAAAATTAATGGTTAATTGGTTTTGTTAGTAGTTTTAATAATTATATTTTTCTGTTATTCATATACCGAAACTTATTGCCACTCACCATCTTTGAATAAACATATCTGTAAGCCTTCTTAGAAGAAAATCTGAAACTTTCGACATCACCTCATTAATGTATGGGGTATATTTTACTTTTTGCGAATTTTTGAAAGAAGACTGTACAAAAAATATAAGTTTGTATTTATTTACATTTAATCTCCAGAAAATTTTATTTGATACCGTAAAATAACTATATAATTTATTCTATATGTCTAGGATCAATATTTAAAGAAGAAAACTATAGGTCAGGGTTTTAGGATACCCTCGATAAAAGTGTTTGGAAGTGATTATGACTTTTATTTAATATTAAAAATATTAAGCCTTTTACTGTCGCTGTAAATTATCATGAAAGGTATTTAGGTTTTGTGGTTAAGGCAGATCTACACAAGGACTGACTGCTTAATTAAAGCATGCCTGAGGTGGAGGACTTTTTGAGGGGTCCTAAGCCAAATTCACATTACAGCTGGAGAAAATGGCCGCGCGGTAAGCCAGAAAACTAGACTTATGCACTTCAGCCGTTTACTACTTGTCATGAAATTAGTAAAAATTATTTATACTACATTGTAAAAGGCACTTGATTAATTTTTTTAACATTCTTTTATTAGATAAATTTATATCTAATAAAGCTCTCTTCTTTATAAAACTTACAGCTTATTAAACTTTCAAGATAAACTGAAAAAAACTTGCTCAAATACGCAAGAGTGATGAAGTATACATATTTAGAAGGAGAACTTATCAAATATTGAACTTCATATATGAATAAAATACAGCAAGAAAAAAAGAATGCAATAAATCTATCATAACAATTAATATAGCTTAATTATTAAGAAATTGAAAAATACTATTCACTTTCGTTCAATAAATAAAACATTTTTGGATAAAATACTTTGCATTGAATAATATATATATATATATATATATATATATATATATTTTAAAGAAAGCCTAATATTTAGAAAGCATTTAAAACCACGATTCCGTGCTCGTAGCGGCCGTGCTCATAGCGTCCATCCCATTAAGGGTGTTCGTAGCGTACATATGGTGCTCGAATCGTACATCTTCCCCGCCACCTGTTTTCATCCCTGTAATAATTGAAAAGAAGAAATGAAAAGGTAAATCCGGCTAAATATAGATCTACTTTAGTAGCGACCATTTTAGTCCACAAAATCGCAGATTTCATTACTACTATTTATTTTCAACAAATAAGGCGAAGTTTAAATCTTGACAAGCAAAAAGTCATTGTAAATTTTGTTTTTATTTAAAGAACTGTTCTACGTCCGATTCCCTATCAAAATGAAGTGTTTAAAATAAAAAATTGTATTTAGCGGTGTATGTTTCAGAATTTCTTTTAGCATGTTCGAATACTGGATAGAACTTTAAATATTGAAAACAGTACTGGCTATAAAACATTAAAGTAAAACAAAAGGTATCTCAGACAAAAAGGAAAGAAAAAAGAAAAAAAGAAAAGTGTTCTTGCAATATGAATGAGGAGAGGGAAAGGCTTAGGAAAAAACAAGGGAGAGCTCAAAATTCATTAAATATATATTTTTTCACATAACCCATAAGAAAATTGCGCATTATTAGATTCATGAAAGTTTCAGACGGCATATGTTAATATCGGTGCAGCGGCGGACTCTTTTATGTACCAAGGAAGAGATGATAGGATACAACATTAATTATTAATAAAAATAATGAATATATTAATCATTTTATCATAGCTTGTTTAACAAATGCAATTAACGGAATAACAACTGAATAAATGATAAAGTAATAATTAACAGTATGATGGGCGCACGCACGGAGGGTCTATGGAGACTAAAGCCCCCTAAAGCGACCCGAAGATTTAGATCTCAACCCCCTACACCCCCCCCCCCTCCTCCGAAAGATTTAGATCTGAAAAGCTTCGAAAATTGTTAAAAATGAATTAAAATATTTATGTTTTAAAAATTGTGTTTAAATCTTTTTAAAATTATCTTAAAATGATTTTAAAAAGGACGTTGGTTTTTAAATATTTGCAGTTAGTGTGACATGTACTACAGTAATTTTTTAAAATAGTGTTTAATACAGTAATTTTTTGCTTACAGTGTCAATGAAAATATCAGATAATTGTTTATGAGTTTATAACAAGGTATGCTGATAGTGGGATTGTGTTCTACCGGAAATTGATACCGAATATTTTGACGTTATTGGGGAGTTAACTATAAACGAAGTCACTATGACCAAATTCAAAATAATGTTTTTCAATATAAAGTATTTGTAGCTCTAGCCCCTCTTAAACCAAAATACTGGGTGCGTCACTGACAGTATTAATAATTAATAAAAATTAGTTGGACAGTCATTTTACCAGAGTTGGGTAGTTCCTTCATTACATCTTGCTAGAGAAGTTGTTTTTTTTCCCCCATATACTATTGTTTTCTAAATTACGATTTTGTGGACTAAAATGGTCGCTACTAAAGTAGGTCTACATTTAGTCGGATTTGCTGTGATGAAAACAGTTGGCGGGGAAGATGTACGCTACGATCACCATATGTACGCTACAAGCACCCTTAATGGGATGGACGCTATGAGCACGACACCAAAACCAGAAGCTATTGGGAATGAGAAAAATTGTTTAACCCATTTATGCCTAGTGTGCGACTTTCAACATATTATTAATGACCCCCCCCCCACCACCACGTTATCTGGCAAACACATTTGAAAAGATCTTCACCGTGACAATTCAGATCTACAAAACTGGACGACAAGAAATAGCACCGTAGTGCTAAAAAGAGAGAGAGAGAGAGAGAGAGAGAGAGAGAGAGAAACCTTCCTTGAGCCAATTGGAACACTCAGCATGAATGCAGACTACTTTTATACAATTGATTCGTTGAGAACCACGTGCTGAGTTCAGAGACACTGACTTCACGAAATTTTCGCAGGTGCAGAAGAGTCTAGGTCAAAGCGTATCTAATTCTGAAGCGTAGTCACTCCAATGGGCGTTTTTGCGCCTCGATAGCTAACGCCACCTAGGCATCCGGCACATGAACTAATGTCCTGGGAGCCTTCTCGCGCATGCGCTCTGACCATGCTTGCACAGTTGCACATCAAATCACATGGTGTAATTGTTATTGTGGTGCGCGGTTTATATAATTATTTCCCGGGATTTTTTCTATGATTTCTATTCCAATGAGGTTTTGATTGTGTTATATTTCATTGTTATAATTTAGTTATAGTAACCTCTATTCTCTAATCAAGTAGAAAGTCAGTTTGCTTCTGAAAATGCCGTATTGTGTATTTCCAACGTGTTCCAATAACGTCAAAAGTGGTGGGAAGCAATTTTACCGATTTCCAAAAAACGAAGAAAGGTAAGTTAACTTTATTGATTTTAATCTTACACATTATTATTGATTAATTATTTATAATCGTTATTTAACATGCATTTGTCATTTTTATTTCGGAATTGGTAGTATTAAAAAGTACTCTGCACATTGCACATGCTAGACACACATTTGACACATGCTAGAAATTAAACTGCTTTATCTACTGTTGATTTGTTACTTAATTTTGAAATAAAAAAAATCTCTTAATTTTTGCATGTTGATAATTTTGCTGGATTTAACATACATAAACGTCATCATTTTCACTAATTGTATCCTTAATGTTGTATTTTATCTGTTGCACCTTACTCTTTTTCACATTCAAAAATCATTTAAAATCTAATCATGAATTATTAATTATTTTCTATCGAAAGGTGATATGTAAAGGTGCTATTCTGTCACTATACTTTCATATTTTATTTGATAATTAAGTGATTCCACGGTATTATGAAATTTGTCCAGAATAAATTTGGTTAACCAGAGGTACACTTAAAATTTAGCTAGGTGAACAATTTGCTTTTATATGTATATACAGGGATGAGATTCTTCAGCTTTCTGTGAATTGAGAGAAATTCTCTTTTTGTCTTTTTCTCTGAACATTCTGCTTTTTTGTGGATTTCTGATAGTAGTTAATAATTAACTGTGCAATATTTTTATCCTGTAGCATGTACTGATGTTTTACTTCTTAAATATTTTTTCCACATGTATTAAAAACAATTATCTTATCTAGAACTTTTTTGCTCTCGTTTGATTTCAGTCTTTTTGCTTTTTCGCCAATCTCATCCCTGTATATAAAACAAACTGTTTATGCATATAAAATCTGTTAAAAAAATTGAAAGAAACCATTCACATAACTCAATCTTTTGTTTAGTTACGATCAGTTATTGTCTGGAATAAATGCTCACAATACTGTGGAATTATCCTACTGTTTTTCCTGCGTGGGCGGTCATGTTTCAAGTGTTTAGTAATTTGTAAAGTAAAAAAAAAAAAAAACTATAAATACATATTTAGAATTCTGTCAGGAAGGTAGGCAGCTGTCAGTGCCTAACTTTATTGATTTTAATCTTCAACATTATTATTGATTAATTATTTATAATCGTTATTTAACATGCCTTTGTCATTTTTATTTCGGAATTGGTAGTATTGAAGAGTACTCTGCACAGAGCCCAGTTTACCCATTTAAAGGCCCAGGGCTGTGATAGTAGCGGAGCCCCCCCCCCACGCATGCACATTTTTCTTTTTCTTTAATATGAATGTTCGTCGTTAGATAAAATGCTATAATGATCATATTAGAGTAAGATTCTCATTACCATTTAAATGAACTCTGAAACTGTTTGCAAAAAATTAATTAAAAAAATATTAACAATAAAAGAATCTAACACACCAACCAAAGGAAAAGATACTGCATCAAAAACTTTAATGAATATATTTTACAGATTAAAAAAAATTAAATTGGCTTCTTCCTAGCCTTTACCGAGCTGAAAGTTTCAATTACATCTTTAAAAATCCAGGTTGCTTGTTAAATCGTGCTCTGAGCATAGCAAAGCCAAACATTGCAGCTTATTCTGTTGCATTTTTGTTCTTCAAAGAGATAGAATTCTCTCTAATTTGGAGTTTAGCGATATCAAATTGCAAAGCTGAAAGAGCAGAGTTAAATAAATACGTAATGCAATAAACATATTTGGAAAAATTTCTTTTAACTCGTTTTTAAACATATGATCATAAATATGTATCGGTGATCAGAGCCTTATTATCACATGGGCAAATCGGGACTTTGCCCATTGCCCTCAATATCAAATGTTGTTCTGAAATATTCTTTTTTATATCAAAATTTTATGAAAAATAAAACAAATTTTATAGCTCGGGGCCCCTGTTGGTCGTAATCAGGCTCTGCCGGTGATTTTTTTTTTTCTAAGCTACAGCTTAGCAAATATTATGAAAATTGGATGACTTCAGATTTTGTGGCTTCAAAATCTACTTCTCCTTCATAAAATTCAAGAAAATTATTGACTGAGTCTTCATTTATTTGTTCGAGACCTAATTTAGTAATGAAATTGAAAATGATGCATACTGAGTTATAAGCATTAATTCGTTTATACTTTCTGAATTTAATCTATCGACTATCACGAATAAAGTTTCAACTTTAAGTTTTGCAAATCCTTGAAGAGTTATATGGCTAGTTGTTTTGGATTCGAGAGTACCATTGGTAAATTTTTTTCTTCTCAGTCTTTTTCCCTGATCCTTAGGTTAAGTCGCTACATGTGGAGATAGCAATTGAGATCTTTTTTTTAACTCAAATTGATCTCTGAAGGATGCAATATTTGCATTCCACCCTTTCAACAAGTTAACAGCTGTAAATAAATTCAAGACCTGGTTTTTGAAGATAAATGCTAACTTTATTCGTAGCATTTAAAATGTTAGGCGTCTCTGTTGCGCATTGTCTGTCAATGCAATGGAAGGTGAAAGAAGATTGATGCTGTTTGAAGCTAGTGTTTCTTTACTCCAGTTTCTAGTATGTCTAGTTTTTCATGAAAATCTACGTCTTTTTTCTTTGCGTATAGTCTGTTTATTCAGGCAAAAATTTTGTCTCAATAGATTTTGAATTTTTTTCAGAGAATATGTTTAACAAAGATACTCAATACCTTCAATCGTAAAAAGCCACCGTTTGATTGTAAAATTTACAATCAGGACGCACTAACTTTACTTTTACCTTCCATTAAAATAATTAAACCGCTCCATTTTTAGGTTCACATAAAATTTACGTTTCTTTTTTCTATTTACTGTGTTTTCTTGGCCCTATCTAGGGCCCCCTTGTTCACTGGGCCCGGGGCTGCAGCCCCCCTTTAACTGGGCTCTGACTCTGCACATTGCACATGCTAGACACACATTTGACACATGCTAGAAATTAAACTGCTTTATCTGCTGTTGATTTATTACTTGATTTTGAAATTTAAAAAATCTCTTAATTTTTGCATGTTGATAATTTTGCTGTATTTAACATACATAAACGTCATATCATTTTCACTAATTGTATCCTTATTATTGTATTTTATCTGTTGCACCTTACTCTTTTTCACATTCAAAAATCATTTAAAATCTAATCACGAATTATTAATTGTTTTTTATCGGAAGGTGATATGTAAAGGTGCTATTCTGTCATTATATTTTCATATTTTATTCGATAATAAGTGATTGCACAGTATTTTGAAATTTGCCCAGAATAAATTTGGTTAACCAGAGGTACACTTAAAATTTAGCTAGGTGAACGATTTGTTTTTATATGTATGTAAAACAAACTGTTTATGCATATAAAATCTGTTTAAAAAACTGAAAGAAACCATTCACTTAACTCAATCTTTTGTTCAGTTACGATCAGTTATTGTCTGGCATAAATGCTCACAATACTGTGGAATTATCCTATTGTTTTTCCTGTGTGTGCGTGGTCATGTTTCAAGTATTTAGTAATTTGGTATAAAAAAAAAAAAACGTCAACCTATAAATACATATTTAGAATTCTTTCAGCAACATCCATCAATTATTCTTTAACATTGTTTTTAACTCTATATATGTCTGTGCATAATACTATTGTTTTCATTTTAAGTAATTAACATTACTGTAAAGTATTCTTTAAAAAATTTCACTTTGACATTCGTAAAGATTATTTATGATTAGTTGCATTTACTAAGTTTACAGATTAACACTATTAACAGCTAGATATTAGCAAATTGTCTATAAATCTTTACACAAAGTATGCGAAAAATGCGACCGTATCTTAAACCTTGAAAAGGGGCTAAAATTGCAAGTCACAAAACCATTAGCAGAAAAAGCTTAGCAAAATTAAGTTATTTTAGCAAAGCAAAAATTAAGCTATTTTAAAATTCTGCTGAAATTATATTCATTAAAATCTGTATTTAAAGTAATTTAATTTTCATTAAAAAAATTTAAAAATCTTGTTTTGATTTAATTTTTTCCCCCTTCCTGATAGCAACTTTTTACTGTGAAGCAACAAAAATTAGTTGATTATTCTTTAAAGGACAGATCCCCGGCTATCAGTTATGTGTCTCCAAAAACCTTTCTTTTTTTTCCCTGCAAATAGTGAGTGATTTATCAGATCTACAAACTGCATTTTATGTTTAAATTAAAGCTAAAAACAGCTGATGCAGACTTGTGGATTTTGTCATTTTGAAGCTGCAAAATTGGTTTATCCAAACTCTGCTTGCACAAGCTTTTTCTGCTAATGGTTTTGTGACTTGCAATTTTAGCCCCTTTTCAAAGTTTAAGATACAGTCGCATTTTTCACATAATGCAAAAAGACTTGTCAAAATGCTAAAATTTAACTAATGGGCTTTTGCTTTTTTGCGAAAGTATTCAGAAAAAATTTTGAACTGAAAAATTAAAAAGAAACAGGGATAAAAGTAAAAACTTCCTTTATGGAATGCTTATAGAACGGTTTGGGGACAATCTTTGATTACCACATTGAATTAAAATATAAAACCTGTACATTTATACATTTATAATGCAAAAACAATAGAAGAGGAAAAGGAGATCAGACACCATCTTCCGAAGAGAAAAATCAAATTATCCTTTTAGCATTTGCTAAAGCTTTTTTCTTATTTTAGCTTTTCTGCTAAAAAATTTTTGAGCTCAACTTAAACCCTGCCTTTTTTGTGTATAAATTGGCTTGCCTCTAGTTTTAAAATCAGTATTAAAATTATTTTTAGGGATGCATAATTTATTATTGTAGTGTAACATGAGTACAGTAATATATACTAATCCAAGACGTTATGTGATATAGCACTGAGCTTTTTGTTCACATGAGCAGGCCCGGACTGGGAGGGTAGGTGCCTGCCCATCTCAAGAGAAGGGGGGGCCCTGGGTTATTATATAACCGATAAATATTAGGATGTGTTAACTTTCGGGGTATGGGGGAGGTATGGTGTTATTATTAATTAATTATATGATTGATAATTAATGCATTCATAAAATATTGATCTATTAATTAATATGCGCCATTCATATTAATTAATCCCTTGTTCATTCGGGAATCCTCCCTCAAAACATTTTGAGAATTACATATAAAATAAAGTGTTTAGAAGCCTTTTGGGGCTCAAATGCAGCGGCAAAAATTTTTCTGTGTCAAACTTCATTAAGTGCTATCAGTCTAGTACTTATTTTATTTTTTCTGTTTGGGGGCCCGCCGAGAGGGGGGGGCCCACCCGTCTGCAGACAGTCAGACACACTAGCCAGTCCGGACCTGCACATGAGAATAGTTTTATATTCATTTTTCAAACATTAAAGTAAATATGATGCTATTTAACTTAAAAACATCGAACTCACTACAAAGTAATTCAAAAATCTTCAATCATTGGTCCATTATTTAGTGTAAAAAAAACTTCTGTGGATTAAGCAACCTAGTTGTACAGCTAATGTAAACTGGGCAAACACTGGCCCTTATTAAAAAACTTCCGTAGATTTACCAACCCATATTTTTAAAGATAATGAGCCTTTTTGATCAACTTTTATCAGACTTCAGCTCGATCCCTGAATAATGTGTAATCCATTGAGGATCAGCACCTGGGGAGAATGAAGCACAGTCACAGACCCAAACGAACGATTTTTATGAATTTTTTGATACTAAGAGTTGTAAAAAATTCATTATGATCGTTCGATTTTCAAATTATGCATACGCAACACTGGGCTCACCACGTTACACAGAGTTCTGTACTTGGATAGGATGCTGAGCTGATAGGAGGGGAATAATTACGTTGTGCATATGGGATTCTGGTCATGAATAGAGGTTAAAACTGCTTTTTACGCCTTATTTGTTCCACTGTAATTTTTTCTGTCTTCAGACTCATTTAAAAATTATGTTGCATTAACTGAGTAATGATTTATTTTTTCATGAATGCTAATCATGTCGTGTTCATTTAATTTGATTTCTAAATTTTGTTAATTGCAGGTGTCAGCAATGGATGAGGATTGTGAATAAACCGAAACATTTTTGGAAAACACCTGCAAAACTGATTTACGCCTTTCTGCGATATGTGATGAAAGCTCCTGGTCTTTCCTGAAACAAAATTAGTCCGCCTTCACTGGTATCCAATTCTTTAAACTCCAGAAGCAAGTTCTCTATTTCTGCATTGTATTCAAGCCAGCCATTATCATATGTAAATATGCCTTATTTGAAAACAGCACCTCATTATTTATGCAAGTCTTCTCAAGAACTTGTATTGATGTCGTCTTTACATGTTTCTGCAATATCTAATGAAAGCTCCTGCTCTTTCCTGTTCCCCAGAAAGTTTGCGAACCACCTCAACAAAGTTAGTCCTTCTTCATGGGTATCTAATTCTATGAACTCCAGAAGCAAGTTCTTTATTTCTGCATTGTATTTGAGCCAGCCATTATCATTTGTAAATATGCCTTATTCGAAAACAGTTACTCATTTTTTGTGCAAGTCTTCTCAAGAACATGTATTAATCTTGGCATTTTCATCAGGCACAAGAAGAGAAAAAATAAAATTAAGCTGAATATATGGGAAAAAATAAAATTAAGGAAAATATGGTTCTTCATTTCTGCTCAGTGTTTCACACAGCCTTTATCATTTGTAACTGTATGTTATTTTGAAGCCATTTCTGAAATGTTTTTGTTACTTAGGTAAGTATACATTTTAAAAAAATTTTAATCGGTTAGTTTCCTTTCTGAAACATATTACAGCAGCATATTTCATTGTTGTCAAAGTTCTACATGTCGAAATTACCTGTCTGCGGGGCCATATTTCCTCTTTGGCATTTTTATCAGGCACAAGAAGAGAAAAAAGAATTAAGGGAATATATGGGAAAAAATAAAATTAAGGAAAATATGGTTCTTCTTTTCTGCTCAGTGTTTGACACAGCCTTTATCATTTGTAACTGTATGTTATTTTGAAGCCAAATGTTTTTGTACTTAGTTAAGTATACATTTTTTAAAAATTTTAATCTGTTAGTTTCCTTTCTGAAACCTATTACAGCAGCATATTTCATTGTTGTCAGAGTTGTACAGGTAAAAGGTCAAAAGTACTTGTCTGCTGGGCCATTTTTCCTCTTTGGCATTTTCTTCAGGCACAAGAAAAGAAAAAATAAAATTAAGGGAATATATGGGAAAAAATAAAATTAATGAAAATATGGTTCTTTTCTGCTCAGTGTTTCACACAGCCTTTATCATTTGTAACTGTATGTTATTTTGAAGCCATTCCCGAAATGTTTTTGTACTTAGGTAAGTATACATTTTTAAAAAATTTTAATCATGTTAGTTTCCTTTCTAAAACATATTACAGCAGCATATTTCATTGTTGTCAGAGTTGTACATGTAAAACGTCGAAAGTACTTGTCTGCTGGGCCATTTTTCCTCTTTGGCAAAAACATCAGGCACAAAAAGAGAAAAAATAAAATTAAAGGAATATATCATCTCCTAGCAACTTATGAATGCATTGTGTTTGTAAGCAGTGCAGTTTATCTGTCTAATGATGATTCAAAAGTATTGTTTATGGGCGCAGAGAAAGACACCGATAGAGTACACCGCTATCCCCTCCCTTTGTCAAGATTTCCAGCATATTCATTTTATTTTGAAATATGTGCAAAAATTTCCACAGACAAAGTTTTGTTAATGAGTATACCGAAGTAGAATGCCCTTCATGATGCATTAAAACTTTGCAAGCTGAAAATATAATGTAAATAATTCAACTGGGATTTATATTCTATGCATACTTACTGAAAAGATAAACTGTAATATTTTTATCATGTAGCATGTTCTGATGTTAACTTATTAAAACTTCTTTCACATGTATGTTATATACAAATAAAGTCACCTCTGCAAATACTTTGCTTGTGTATATCACTCTTTTACCTTTTTGCCAATCTCATCCTGGTCCTGTATTCCAATTTAGTACAAAAAAAAGGGGGGGGAATTTTGAAATTCAAAGTTTATACTTAAATTAATCCAATTTTGATATAACATCCTCTTTCATACTGAGCAACATTTCAATACCAACCTCATTAGTATTTTTCCCCAAAACTATGTGATTTACCAACAGTCATAAAGTATTATGCTCTGGAATTGCCCATATACGAATAATCTTGGCTATTGTATATTTTTCTGAGATGCTGTGTAATAACTTCCAAATGCATCTGAGTAATTTTTTACTAGGAAATGCTGTCTTTTTGGTATTTTATCATTATCAATAATAATAAAGCACAAATTTTCCATGTTGTAAAAATCTGTTGACTTTGTTGGTAATTTAATTTTTTTTTATGTATCTTAATCTCCATCAATAATTTGTTATATCTATGTATTAGACATCACCTATTTATGTAAAAATGTCTGTGAATAAATATCTTTTTATCAAGATTATCTGTGCTGTACTTTTTGAATGAGTATAAATCTGCAGTTTTGTATGATATTTATCCCTTTTACACATATAATTGTTGGTTAAGAATACCAAAGATCCTAAAGTATGGTTCATCAAGAATACCGATATAAGATTCTGAAGTAGGGTTCATCAGCTATAATTGTCTCCAGGTTGTATTTTCCCTCTTGTCTTTACTTATAAGGGCACACAGCGTACTCAGCTGTTAGCAAGGCTTGTGACTGGAAATAAATGTGGATAACTAATGTTAAGTTGAAGAAAGAGATGCAGCATTATTAATGCACTTTTTGCATGATAAAATGTGAAATCCTTCTATAACATTAAATGATGTGGCCAGTTAATGTAACTGTTTAAGTCAGTTATATAAGTTTAAAATGATTTTCAGGAGAAACATTTCATCAGTTACTTGACTACATTTGCTGTGGGTATGATTCAAAATCATGAGAAATCAAGATTTCATGATCTTGAATTCTCAAAAAGTGGTAATTTTCCTTGATTATCCTTACTTCATTCTCCATTGAGGTGTGTTTGGAAGCTGTAGCATTTACAATCTCCTATTTGAATATAATAAATACATTGGGGGGGGGGGGAGGATCGTCCTTCAACGTGTAATATCATATATTAAAAAAGCAATTGAATTATATTCCATTTGTTAGATTTTTTTCTAAGTTATTTAAAGAATTTTTTATTTAAAATATAAGTAATTTAAAGAAATATTTTTAATTGGAAGCTAAAGTACTATTGCCTTTTTAATATCGGTGATATTTAAAAATTAGCACAAAAATGAATTTGAAAAAAAAAAAAAAAAGTTCTCATGATTGTTGCTCATTTTTTCAAGATTACAGTTTATTATTTTTCTTAGCTTATAAAATGAAGTGTCATCTTTATTTATGTAATACGCTCATTAGTATATTATTACCGCGGAAGTCTCAAGTTTGAAAGTGAAGAAAGATCAGGGAAATTACTTGTTATTTGTTGTTGAAACGCGAACCGTGAACGTAAGTTCGCGGTTCGCGTTTCAATAGCTCACACAAGGTAGCAAGCAGACGACCAGAAACCAAAACCGGTTTGTTTACCGAAATAGTTAAGACTCCATTCGCTATGAAAGAAAGTGGCGCTAGTAGCGACGATTGGCGCGGCCGGATTTTAACATTAAGTGAGCGTGCTTACCGTATATGTGCTTTGGTCTAGGTAATTTTTTAAAGGCCAAAAGGGTGCTTTCCTCTTTATATATTTTTATCATACAAAAGTGATACTGCAAAGGAGGGTGGGGGCATTTATCTCTCACCTATATTCACTATTCTTTAAATATTTTCTTTTTCAGCTTTTGCACTTTAAATCCCAGAAAAAGTCAAATACCAGGGATGGGAGTGCACAAAGTGTGTGAGTGCGAATTCAACCATTAAAAACTTTCATAGCGTGCCACAAAAGTTTTACTAGTATTTTTTTAACCACAAAAGAATCATCACTTTCATCCCCCCAAAAATAATACCTACGCACTGATGTATGAATTAATATTTAGATCGAGGACATTCAGTGAAGGAAAAAAGGGTCTCATTTAAACAAGAAAAATAAATCAAGCCGAACGCATTGATTATACAACACTTTCCAACATATCAATATTTTTGTGTCAAATTTGGCAATCTATTTTCCTTAAATCTGGCGAGATTTCGGAGATGAGATAATGTTGTATTATCACAATAAATGCAATTTTATGAGACCCTTTAAAACAGATTTTTTAAAAATTCCATCGTTTAACTGAAGAATCTAAGATTTTATACTCATTGTCTTATGCTAGAAATGTGTTTGTGTCTCTCAAATGCGACAGAGGTTGTAATGTATTGGAATTCTTTTGAGAGTTCCGGTAGAAGAATTATTAATAATACAGAAACTATTTTCAAGAGAGCATTACTTTGAGAGCCTTAATATTATATATGTCAACACTGTTTGCTTTCAAAAAGCCGAATCTCTAAAATACATTTTCAAGAATGACTGCCCATAGAGTGCGATGTATTTTAATTTTTTTTCTCCTGTAAAAGAACTGTAAATGCTACTTACATTATTTTCAATAGGATACATTGTACTGTACATAGAAAAAAAATTCGCACATATCGGTGTATATTTACAACTGTTAGAACACTGGCCGGGTGGACAACAGAACGGACAAACAAACTGAAATCATTCAAGCTCTTTGTTTGAATGATTTCAGATTGTTTGTCCGTTCTGTAGGAGAGAGTTTAAATATATAAAGAGGAAAGCACCTTTTTGCCCTTCAAAAAAATTACGTAGACTCTTGTGCACCTACGAAAATTTCGTGAAGTCGTCGTTGGTAAGTTAAAAATATAAATATTAATTTTTTATAACATAATGGCATCGGACGGACACGTAGAGCGAGAAATTTATTCTTTTAATGGATGGCAGTCTAAAATTCATTTGCCAAGCACAAATAAATCAAAGTTTGCAATTTTATTCCATGTAAAAAATTCCACTTACGCAACCCCCCTCCTACGCAGATAGCCCTTCGCCATTCCTTAACGAAACACAATACACTAAATCGGTTCATTACAGCGCGAGTAACGAATTTTCAAAATTCCCAATGAAATCGTCATAGCTTAACATTATCACATTCGATATTTTTCAATTTACCGCCAAATAATGAAAATAGCGCCAATCTCGGTTCATTTTTCAAAGCATTTTTCTGTACCATATTTGGCAATTTATCGCAAAAGTCGCCAACATTGGCGACTTTTGGCGCAATTTGAGGAAGGCCCCCTAATCGTCGTCGAATTATTAGCTAATTATATTGTAGGTTATAGTATTATATGCTTTAAATTGATGCCTGTCTCTAAACTGTCATTGACCGTATTGTATTTGAATTATTTTGAGTGCTCTTGTAAAAGAACTATTTAACTATACAGACACTATTTTCGATGGAAAGCTTCATCTTGTAATCCTTAACAACATATATCAATTTTGTTTCATTTCAAATAGCGGAATATCTCGTAAACTAGAAGTCGAAGCCTGTTGTGAAAGCAATTGCAACGGGCTCTGGAAAAAAAATATTTGACGAAAGCGTATCCGCACTTAATGTATTTAATCTTCGTCCACCTAAAATATATAACTTATTATCGTCCACCTAAAATATAAACATTTTTGGCCACTTCTATGTTCATCAAATCTTAGATTTTCTTGTTGTTTACATTTTTAACCCTAAATGTTTTGTAGAATTCTTCTAATTATTATAGTTTTTCCGGTTTTGGAAATAGTTTCACGACCATTTTCTTATTTTTCGCGCCGTCGAAAACGGCATTTTTGGCCACTTCTAGGGCGCCGCCGGAAACGGCCTTTGGTGCCAAAAAAAAAGTCGCCAAAAATCGAGGTAGGGGGTATATCGAAGCTGCTCCTTTTGATGTTATAATAAAATAACATAAAAGGACTGATATTGGAGTCTAATCTTATTTTTATTTGAGAAACTTTTATGAGAAATACAATAAAAATTATGTAACATGCAGCAGGGTTTTCTTTATCCCAAACTTATAATCAAAATAAGCATTTAAACGGGTACAATAAAAGAAGGAAAATGTATAATTATTTTATAAATATTAAAATATTTTTTCTAGATAAAATTTTAAAATTTCCCTGGATTTACAACACCTTGATATATAGAGGTGGAAACAAAATAAGTAGAAAAACTCTAGACTTGTTAGCTGCATACTGGCAGGAAATAAAATAGAAAAACAACTTATACGAATATTTTTGAATTAAAAATGTATATTATTCATTTTTTGCAGTAGAAAAAGCACATGAGAATAAAATAAAATATGAATGTAACATTTTCTGAAATTTGTAAAATTTGGGGAGAAAAAAAGACACGCAGGTCGTAAATATAGGATGACAAGGGTAAAAATTTCTGTTGAATTGTAATAGAAATGTCGTATTTAAATATAATTAAAAATTGCATTTATTTTCATTTAAAATTGAAAAAGAGCAGATTTTTTTTTTATTTTTTTTTTTCACTCAGCCATGCAAAACCACTCTAATGGAAATCTACATTCTTTTTTAACCAGAGACCTAAAATGATGATTTCTTAGCTTTGAATACGAACTTTTAGATGCATTTAAAATTCGAGAAATTTATAAAAATAAATCAAAATAGGCATTTCTGTACTTTCTAACTGCATGAGAAGTATGAATAAAGAATGTTTTGAAGGAAAATGCTCTTTTACCGAAAGGACGCGAAAAGATTGAACTTGAATTTTAGACGCAATATTTCCAGGAGTAATTACTAAGATTTCAGGAGTCTTCCTTGAAACCGTTAAAATCCAGGAGTTTTCTATTGCCCTTAATTTTTAGTATCAGTCAAAAATCAGGAGTTTGTTTTGTGTGAATGGAGGAATAAGTAATCTACTTACATAGTGTTCGCCAGCAAAGGTAATACAAACGGTGACTCCATCTTCATGCGTATATCCACGCCATAGCTCAAAAGAATTCTCAGGATGCGGAGATCTGCATCATGCAGTACTTTATACCATGCATCATACAAAAGTTTCTCCACTATGCTCTTTCCGTAGAGGATACGACTTCCCCGCCAGAAATCTACCGGTGCCGAAGAAAAATCCGAAGTGTGGGCCCCATTCCTCAGAAGAGCTGTCCGGAGGCAGTGAAACGTGCTGTAAGGTGTAAAACTGAACTCTAAACGGCACCGAAAGTACGCTTCAAGTATCTTGCTGACTGCGTGTTTGCTCCGACAGCCGGGGGTCAGCAGCAGCATGTCCATGAGACGTCCTGTTACAGCGTCAATGAGATTTCTGTCTCCGAGGAGAGCTAAGTGGTGCTCCTCACGAAGTATGGACTCGAACACCTCGTCCCACGACTTCACTTCTCGTTTCTCGGCAAGAACAGACAAGTAATCCCTCAGAGCTTTCTTCGACTCCTGCACGAGATCCTCCGTGTTTTCACCGCGCAACTTGCGAGGACAGACTAAGCAAGCCATTGACGATTTTGTTCGTAAAATGATCGTCCACGTGTCAACTGAAAATTCATGCGACAGCAAGAAGCAGAACTGTAAGCTAAATGAGGTACATCTACTGCAGCTCGCTCAGTATTCAGTTCCACGTGGTTGGGAGCTGAGATCACTTGACCGCCCGCAACAACGCCAAAATACCTTTGACGAATTTGCAGAAGGGCTGGACCAACACCATCTATAAAGGGGGAAGACGGTAGAGAGGGTATTGGCTGGACTCAGTGAAAAACCGCCATCCATCACCTGATGCTGCTGATAACCTGTGGAGGAAGGGAACGTTGTTACTGGCTTACCCCCTCTTTCTTGGACCCGTCAATCAGACAATGGTGTAACCGCTGTTTCACCAACACGAAAATACCATTCCCTGCTTTTTCTGTTCAAGCTTCCCTTTTGATTGGAATGTTTAAAGATTAGTCCTATTAAAAAAAAAAATCTTGATTTTTTATGTAATTAAAATTAGCATATGTTTGAAAACAGCATTCAGTGCAGTTTTTTAGATTTTGATGAACTGAATGAGTGACAGAGCATATGTTTTTAATTATATAATTTATCAATTGTTATTTTTTTTGTGTGTGTGGGGGGGGAAGTGGGATACCGGAATGTTTTAAAATGGATTCGAGCACAGGTTGTGCCTAGGTAATTGAATACATTTATTCTAATCGGTAATGACGGAGTCATGTTTTACGATCGATTATTGATTTCTTGTACTCGGTAATGAAGTACATCTACTCAAAACTCATAATTTATATTTAGCTTTCTAACTGGAGCACACAGACACAGAGACAATTCATGTCTCTTAAAGAAAACAATATTGACATACATTATTGAAACTCATAAAATTATGCTCTCCGTTGAAACAATGCACGTTTGTAGTTCAAAATACACAATTAAATTCCTTGCTGAATACACGTATATAAAACGTAGGATAGAACGTCCGCTTTGCCGCTTATAGATCATCTTGCGCCTCTGGCAAAACAGTCCAAATGACGCCCCCAATATTTTAAATATCAACTCAATGGTTTTCATCAACCATACACGATTTATTAAAATTTATTAGTACATTCTTGAAATTAAAAATGTTTGCAGAAAATGCATAGCTAAATTTCTTAAGTTTTCGGAAAAATAAATATTTAACAATTTCTATTTAATTAATACAATTCAGATGCAAAACAATGCAATTCTAGGACTAAAAAATAAAGTTTAGAAAATTTTGTATAGCTGCGGAAAAAAAAAATAAATGTCCCACTTGCTCTTTATTTCGCCGTCGTTCGTCATACAGGAAAGTTAAGGTGCGTTCAGACTACGTTCTTACTGTTGTTCGAGTTCTTATTGTAGTCATCGGTCTTAGTTGTGACGTCAGTTACTGACGATAAAACCAGTTTTCTGGGATTTAAGTTCTTTCCAAATCCGTTCCTAATGTCTCTACAATCCCCCTTCTTCCTTTGTAGATAAGTTTTCAAGGTGGGGAAAGGATGTCAACATCAATCATTCTTCCCGCATGCATCGTACTCAACCCTTGTTTCGCTTCACCCAGAATCCCCCCTTCCCCCCCAACCGATGCAAAACTTTCAAGTCCAAGTGTGAACGCTCTGATTTTTGGTGCTTACGATTTTTGCAACATTAGCTACGAGAAGAACGGTAAAAACGCTAGTCTGAACGCACCTTAAAGGTGCGTTCAGACTACGTTCTTATTGTCGTTAGAGTCAGGGGTGGCTCCAATGGGGGGTCCGGGGGGGCACGTGCCCCTCCCGTCGGGAACTTGTGACCCCCCATCGGGGCTATTTGATTAATTCGTCGGGGAATTTTCATAAGAAGAAATCTATATTTTAGCTGAGTTTCAATTTTGATTTTGCGAATTAAAAAAAATTATTTTTGTAATTTTTAAATACACATGAAAGGCGCATGAGTATTGCAGATTGAAGCGGATATGTTTACATTTCTGGGAGGGGGGGGGTATATTCCTCAGAACTTCTGAATAATGGCTAAAAGACTTTCCGTTTTCATTCATCTCTTTATCTCTGCGATCCTTTTCATGTCGAGAAACAGCCACTTCCTGCATCTTCCAATACTGTGATGTGTTGACGACGGCGGGGAGACTTCAAATTCGAATAGTGTATACTTGAAATCTGTGATCTCACTCTCAGGAAGCATTTAACTGGATTTGCAGCAAGACATCAATCTTAAGGTAACAAAAGTGCCAGTCTATTCTTCAAACGACAAATTTATGAGACCACATGGGCGACCACTTTCTACTCGAGGCTCTTTTAATTGCTTAAACGATTGTGCATTTTGTCGCCGACACCGTAGAAAAGTACAATATGGGTGTGTGTGGTCGGGATGGGGGAGACAGTGACCGTTAATTAGACCAGTCGGGTAGATAAAAAATTTCGAGGGAAGGGAAGTTTGGCTTTGCTTACACAAGCAAATGGGGGATGTTCTTTTTTTCCAGAAATACGGTTTTTGTACTTTTATTGGTCCTCAATGACAGAATGATGAGAAAGAAATGGTTCGTCGAAATATCCCGTGTATTTTTATTTTTTATTCGCAAACCCATAGTACACCACTTTTCCAACAATTGTTATTGTGCATTGTGCCAGTGAGTTAGACAGAGTTTAGAATAGTGGGCATTTTTTTTCTTATTACGGCAGCATAGAATATCTTTGTGAAGTATATAAAAGTTTAATTTCACTTTTGGCTTTATGTTTCCTAAAAAAAAACATTGGTGGTGCCAAACGTACAAGATATAAAGTACAGTGTGCTTGTGTGCTTTCTGTCGTGATATTTAAAAAAAAAAAAAAAAAAAAAAAAAAAAAAAAAAAAAAATGATAACTAAGCATTCAGATCTTCATAAACAAAATCGACTGGGGCCTGTTCAATTGGTGTGTGGAAAAAACGCGAACGGAAAAAACGCGAACGGTAAAAACGCCCTCGGAAAAAACGCCAACCGGAAAAAGCGCGAACGGTAAAAACGCGAACGGTAAAAACGCCAACATGATTCATTTAACATATGAACTATAGGCGTAGCGTCGGTTGGGGGGGGGGGGGCAAAGGGGGTCACGTGTCCCCCTGTGCCCCCCCCCCGAACAATTTCTTCAATTTTTAAAAAAATAAACATGTTTGAAATTTTAAAGAAACTTTTCTTTTCTGCTCTAAAATTTCGATATGACCCCCTCAAATGTTTCCTGTGCACCCCCAAAATTTCAGTAGGTCTGGAGCAGTGATGAGCCTTCCTTAGGAAGCTATTGTTAATAGGTTTTCCTAAGAGTGCAATACATATGAACCATAGGCGTAGGGTCGAAGAGGGGGGCACAGGGGGGGGGGTTTCCCCCCCGAACAATTTCGTCAATTTCTTAAAAAATAAACATGTTTGAAATTTTAAAGAAACTTTTCTTTTCTGCTCTACAATTTCGATATGACCCCCTCAAATGTTTCCTGTGCACCCACAAAATTTCAGTAGGTCTGGAGCAGTGATGAGCCTTCCTTAGGAAGCTATTGTTAATAGGTTTTCCTAAGAGTGCAATACATATGAACCATAGGCGTAGGGTCGAAGAGGGGGGCACAGGGGGGGGCTTTCCCCCCCCGAACAATTTCGTCAATTTCTTAAAAAATAAACATGTTTGAAATTTTAAAGAAACTTATCTTTTCTGCTCTAAAATTTCGATATGACCCCCTCAAATGTTTCCTGTGCACCCCCAAAATTTCAGTAGGTCTGGAGCAGTGATGAGCCTTCCTTAGGAAGCTATTGTTAATAGGTTTTCCTAAGAGTACAATACATTCGAACCATAGGCGTAGGGTCGAAGAGGGGGGGCTGTGTCCCCCTTTCCTCCCACTTCGTCAAAAAATTTTAAACGGACATTTGTTTTAAAATTTAAAAGAAATTTCCTTTTCTGCTCTTAAATTCGACATGTGACCCCCTCAAATCTTCATGTGACCCTCCAAATTTTCAGTTGGTCTGGGAGCGGGGATAATCCTTGTCTAAAAAAGCTATTGTTATCAAGTTTTCTAAGCATATTGTACATATGAACTATCGCAATCGGGAGAGGGGGTTACAGGGGGTGGGGTGTCCCCTCTGTCCCCAAATCTTTTTATTTTAAACATTTGTTTGAAGGGTCGTTTTAACCGTTCCACTTAAAAATGCAAAAAGAAACTCGAGCCTGTGACTTGAGAGAATATTTGTTTTTCTTAAAAAAAAAAAAAAAAAAAACTTTTCACTTTCAGACTAGCTTAATTTAAACAAGGTTATTTTTTAAGCGATTCGTTTAAACAATTTTTCTCATTCCCAATAGGTTGTGGTTTTAAATTCTTTCTAAATACTAGGTTTTCTTTAAAATATTTATTTATTTATTTTTATTTTTAATGCAATGCAAAGTATTTTATGCAAAAATGTTTTATTCGTTGAGCGAAAGTGAATAGTATTTTCCCTTTTTTTAATAATACTCTCACAGTTTTACATCAAGTTATATTAATTGTAATAATAGATTTATTGCATCTTTTTTTTTTCTTGCTGTATTTTATTCATATATGAATAGTTCAACATTTGATGAGTTATCCTTTTAAATATTTATACTTTATCAGTCTTGCGTATTTCAGCAAGTTTTTTTTCAGTTTATCTTAAAAGTTTAATAAGCTGTAAGTTTTATAAAGAAGAGAGCTTTATAAGATATAAATTTATCTAATAAAAATGTTTAAAAAATTTAATCAAGTACCTTTCACATTGTAGAATAAATAATTTTTACTAATTTCATCACAATTAGTAAAAGACTAATGTATAGGTATAGGGTTCTGGCTTACCGCGCGGCCACTTTCTCAATCTGTAATGTGAATTCGGGTTAGGACCCTTCAAAAAGTCCTCCACCCAAGGCATGTCTAAATTAAGCAGTCAATCCTTGTGTAGAAGGGACCGTGGTAGCCCAGCGGTTAAGGCGTTGGACTCGTAACCGGAAGGTTGTGGGTTCGATACCGGCGTACCACTAAAGACCACCGTGTACATGCGGCGTACGTGCACGTTAAATCCGTCGTTCCAAAAGTCCTCTCGGCGGTCGCTAGCAGTTTCCGAGGGGTGCCAATATTCAGAATTCCCCCACCTTCTGATGAGGTTCCGAATTCCGGCGGGAAATTACGGGAAGGACGTATATGTAGCTCTAAGCGACACATTCAGTGACGCGAGCTGACCTCTCCTGGAAAACAATCCTTGTGTAGATCTGCCACAAAACATAAATAACTTTCATGATAATTTACAGTGAAAGTAAAAAGTTTAATATATTTAATATTAAATAAAAATCATAATCACTTCCAAACACTGTTATCGAGGTTGTCTTAAAAACCCTGACCTATAGAGTTTCCTTCTTTAAATGTTGATCATAGACATATAGAATAAATTACATAGTTATTTTATGGTATCAAATAAAATTTTCTGAATATTAAATGTAAATAAATAGAAACGTGTATTTTTTATACAGCCCTCTTTCTTCTAAGAAGGCTTACAGATATGTTTAATCAAAGTTGGTGAGGGGGCAATAAGCTTTGCTATATCAATAATAGCAAAAATATAATTATTAAAACTATTCTAAGAAAACAAATTAACCATTAATTTTAATCAGTGTTATAAATAGCCAATATTTTATATTTTCAGAAATAAGTTTTAAATCATTTTTAAAAAGTTTCCTGTAAAAAGGGGTTTTTAGCATTTAGAAATGAAAATTTGTTTGAAAAGTTACAATTACACTAACATTTAATTTGAAGAGTTTATTTTAAGTTGTTTTTATTAGTTGTTGACTTATTAATACCATGACTTAATTAAAAAAAGCATTTTTAAAATAAGAGTATTCATGCTTAAAATGAATATTTTAAAAAACAAAAATATGTATACATAAATATATACTGATAAATCATTCATTATTCTAATAATTTAAAACCGAAAAGCTAACAAGATGAATCAGAATGAATTATGATGAATCAAAATAAAATCTTGCACTTATAAAAAGAAAGCCAGTTACATTAGCCATGGTTGGTAAGGAATAAACTGAAGGTCAGAATTTATTACAGAGAACGTGCATGTTAAAACGGTGTGATAGGATATTCTTTTTTAGGGTGATCTTGGTAGGTGAGAGATGGTACTTAAAATTTTCGCAACTGCTACAATTTGTTGCGGAATGACTAGTTCTGGTCCTTGTCCTAAGAATACAAACAAATTGAACATTCAGTTTGTTAAATTAGTAATTAATTAATTAAACTTGGTAAATTAATAATTCATTAATTAAACTATTTCTCTATTTTATTATGTTCAGGAGAATTTTTAAATCTCGTGCATTTTTAAAGTCTCCCCTTTTAAAGGTGAGAAGGTGTAAAGGCAAACACTCCCCCCCCCCTCATTCTTTAAAAAAAAATTGTGATCAATTTCAGTTAATTAAAGGCACATGGCTCTAATCTACTAAATATTTTGATTTTAATTTGTATATGTTTTAATGTCATTTATATAATTCATTACTGTTTAGATCACATAAAACTAGGAAATAAAAATGATTTAAATACTCTAGCGGAGAAAAATCAAATGATTACGAGTTTAAATTTCATTCAAATTTAAATAAATCGTTTGAAATCAATTGAGTTTCTATTTAACGCTAAAAATACCCTTTTAAATAATTTTGAATATTTTTTTTTTAAATCTCAATACAATGATTGTATCTTACTCAACAGAATAATTGATATAAAAATTAATTTTTTAAACTGTGATAAAATATATTTATTTCCGCACACAGTGGCGCACTCAGGATTTTGGTTTAGGGTGGGGACTGGGGTTATAAATACTGCCAAACTCGGTTATAAGTGACCTCGATTATAGCTATAACTCCATTATAACTTCAAAATATTCGTTACCACTTGCCCATAGAACACAAGCCCAATCTTTTCATAGTCTTTTTTTCAACCAATATCTAATCTTTCCAGTTCTAACTTTAAAAGTTGGTAATTTATGCACTAACTTTAAGTATTTATTTAAAAACCAACATCCCCCCACTTTTAATTAATCCCCCCCCCCACAAAAAATTAGAAATAATTTGAAGACAATTTTTTAAGGTAAAATATTATAATTCGTTAGTGACAATTTTCAAAGTTTTTCACATCTAACACTCCAGGTTTAGGGGGGGGGGGCTTTAGCCCCCATAGCCCCCTCCGTGGGTGCGCCCATGACCGCACAGCTTTTAAATGTTTTTCTGGATATACTATTCTTGAATGTAAAATCTGTGCAGTACGAACCTCAACCTAAAAAAAAACCTGTTTGTTCATCTTGCCTTAGGCGTTTTCCGGTACGTTATCCCCCATAGTCCCTGGTCCCCATTGTCCGGGGAATCTCCCCTATTTTTTTCTTGGAAGGGACACGGCTTTCATGACCTTGACAAGTAGCTTGACTAGCTAAAAGCAATTATTTCCTTTTTATTTATTGTTGTAAATTTCCCTGATTAATATGAAGATATATGCTCCCAAAATATAAAAAGTGGCTCCTTTACTTCAAAAACAAAAGAATTTTGAGGCAGTCCAATATTTGATTAAATACCATTATCGTATTTACTACAAAACAAAATAAGTTCATGTCAATATTTAAATAAAAATTATTATTCTGAGGGGGGGGATATTCTTTTTTTTCTGGTTCGCGTTTTTACCGTTCGCGTTTTTTCCGTTTGGCGTTTTTTCCGTTCGCGTTTTTACCCTTCGCGTTTTTTCCGTTCGCGTTTTTTCCTACATTCGTTCAATTACCAAATGGAATTAAGAGATATAAAGAATCCTTGGGATATTTCTTCTTGCTCTTCGCATGTATATTTATCTACGGAATTAGAGAAAGAAAACCCTTCAAGTTCATCAGATCCACAAACTTCAAGTGAGTTATATGTAAATTACATTCATATTTATATTTTAAATGTGTTTAAAAGCTTTAATTAATATATGTTATTATTAAAAATATGGTCAGTTTATTTCTCTAAAGCATTGAATTATATCTTCTAAGCACTTGCTTTTTGTTATGTATTTGTACAAATATACTATGCCCAAGGGCGGATCCAGAAATATTTTTCAGGAAGGGTGCAAAGCTTGAATACCAATTCAGAATTGCATGAACATGCAATTTTATTGGAAGGGTATTTTTACTAGTGTAAATATTTTCCTCTTGGGGAATTCGCGCCCCCTGTGCCCTCGCCCTAAAACCACACTTGCCCATCATCCCCTTATAAAAAATAATTGAAACTAGTTTGAGCACAAATTTTGAATGACCACATTCTGCGTTATTTAAAAACAAAAATAATTTTAAAATAAAGCACATATTTCAAAAACTGAGTCACTTGTTCTGTCTCAGAAATTTTAAAATGCTACTTTAAAGTTTATTTATTAACAGCATTTTAATGACACATATAGATCATTAAATGTCCTTAGATATGGATGCTCGTAATGGTTTGGAGTGCACTTTTAATCATAGCTGCGGACCCAGAGTCATAACTTTTTGAGTTGAAGCTGTAGTAGAAGTCGGACTTTTTGACCTCACATTCTGATTCTATGAAATGTTGTACAACATTATTGTATTTTAAATTATATTAACTGTCTGAGTACTCTATGAATTAATCTAAATTTTCTCCTAATTGCTTTTTTAAACGCTATGAGTACTTTTAAATGTGCTCTTGCTTTTAAGCCATTGCTAAGTAACATGTTGTTCACCCCATTATATGTCATTCCCGCTAAATTACAGGACAGGATATACATTGTAAAAATATATTCTTTCGTTGCAATTTCGATTTTTTTGGTATATTTATCAAATGCGATTTAGTAATTGGAGTGGGGACGAAAGGTATGTCTTTATAAACTTTCAAATTGCATTAATGCAAATTTAAATTAAACAAAGATTTAATGTAATTTTATGTAAATTAACAGTATTTTAATTCACGAGTCAAAAGCTTTTGTGTTATAAATGTAAAATAAAATTTCCCATTGTATTACTTTTATTCATAGGGCTACAAAATTTATGTCTTAATTGATATTTTTAAAAGAGATTTACGACTCGGGCGATAAGAAATTTCGGATTTTGTTTACTACGGAAACTTTTTAAATGTATATTTAATTGTGTAATAATTTGGCATGACAAAATATTTATAAAATTATTTTACAGTTAATCATCTCTGGCATTCAAAATATGTATAAACCTATGAATATTTAAACGCTTTAACTAAAAATTTTCATTTTAATTAGAAAAATTTTAAACTGGTCGTATTTTATTTATTTATAAGTTAGTGTGTTATGCAAAGTATTCTATGTCTTTAAAATTATTTTATCACAGTAATCCTTACTTGAACTCCTATAACTGTTGAGAAAGTAAGAAGATATTTTTATAACTAAGTGGTTAATTAGATAATTTAACTTTTAACTTCTTCCGAATAAAAAAAATAGTACTTTTCTGTTTCTTAGATGGCAAATTTGAATAAATTCTAAATATACTTTTTATTTATAAATAGGTTCAATCGAACACAATATGCACGATTTAATCTTTAATTTTATAAAAAATTAGCAGTAAGATTTGTTTTTGTTTTTTTGTAGTTTAAGAATTAGTCAAATACATAGTTTGTTTATTTGGTAACATACTTTATACATATACAACGAGTGATTATTTGCACTATATAGAGAAATCTAACTGGATTAACCGGCCCTCTTTAGCTAAGAGTTCATAGCTATGCACACCAAGAAGATTAACAGCTGCAGGGGAATTAGAATTTATTACATTTTGCTTGGGGTAAAAAAAGAAAAGTTAATTTGAAAAAATTAAATAATAATAATAACCAGCTCCTCTGATAGACCAAAGCCCTCTCCAGTCTAGTATGAAGATGGGTGTGGATGGATCTAAAAACGGAATAATAGTTAAAGGAAACTGATTAATCTTGACTGACATTTTAATTTTTATATCGTTTTGGAAAAAATACCTAACTTTTGTGAATTTTAATTCAGTTATTTTACAGCAAAGTAAATAAAAATTATGGTATACAGTGTCTATATCGTCTTCCAAAATTTTCCCTTTTATCCTGTAAAATAAGTAAATAAAATAAATACAATAAAAGCGCAACTTCCCTTATTTTGAATCTTTATACATATCGCTATTGAATCCATGGATGGCACCAGCATTAATATAAACTATTAAAATAAACTAATAGTATGTGTTCTAAACTGATTTTTGAGTTACAGAATTATATGTATCAGCATTCAACTCTAAAACTTTTAAACAGATTAATATTATGTTTGTTATTCGTCTTATTAATTAAACTCTTTTTCGTTAATGTTGAAATTTTAAAAGTGACACTTTCACTATGAATTATTAGTAAATGAGCTTGCTTTATAAAATTATTCATCACGTTTGTGGAAACCTCGTTCAAAACTATCTTGGAGTATTACAAAACAGTAAATTTTTATCAAGGTTAGTTTCGCTAAAAATAATTATTTTTTTGTGTGTCTTGGCAAATTATAAGCTGCCCGATTATATTTTTCTGACGATATTTTTTATTTTATTTTATTTTAGATTTTAAAAGAAAGTGGTTAATTTTCTTCATGAGTGCTTGACTTTATAAAAAAATTTAATAGCGCATATATTTACGTTCGCTTTCGGAGATATTTATAATTTATTATTATGATTATTATAAACTGAAGCTCCCAGGTGTACACTTCACAACAATTCTTTTCGAAATTGAGATACGGTGCCATCTTTTAGCTTTCAATAAGTACTATCACCACATGAATTATTATTGAAGTAGAATCATTTTAAAGCTGTAGAAACAAGCGATATAGAGTTTAGGTATGCCACTTTACTGCGCGCCTTCAAAATCATTTTTCTCAAAAGAAAATTTTTGTTGTAAAGTGGTTCTACCTATAAACCTTTCAGTTGCATATTTCTCACTTTATTGTGATTTAAAATATTAATATTACATAAATTAACAATTAGATTAATATTTTTAAAGTAAAACATGTTGGTAAGAAACACTAGACTTTTTGAGATAACGAGTTAAAATTAAAGGGAATCAGTTTGTAAATGGAAATGTAGATTACGGCCAATTATCTACGCTAGGGATCTAGGCCGGGGGTGGGTTTGCCCTCCGTGGGGGACTTTCTAAGAGGTCCTAACCCGTATTTATGCAAAGTTTCGGAAAAAACCACGGAAAACTCCGAACGGTTAGGTCGGCGGATGCGACCTAGCGTCGAACCAGGCACCTTCCGTCTCCCAGTTCAAAGCGCTAGCTAGCGCTATGCCACTGGTGGGGTGGGATTCAATTTGTAAGGGAAAACACATTTATTGAGATATCAAGATCATATATCTCTTAATTTTATAAAAATAACTGCAATTTGAGTAAAAACGTGCAAATTTAGTCATGCTTAATTTATAAAATAAATTTTCAGTGAATTTACAGGAATATTCTTGCACAAAACACTTTTGTTTCTGATATTTTTTCTGCGGGAAAGAAAAAAAAATGCATAGAACTATCTTCGCTGAACTTTTTTCATTTAATTTCACTCATATGAAATATTTTAAGCGTTATCCTGAAGAACTCTTAAAAGTAGCTTTCGAGATTTTACAGAAACGTGCAAGGCCGTTACCAGGGGGGAGGATCATACAGTTTGACCCCCCCCCCAAATTTCAGTAAGCATTATCAGTTTATTTGCGTTGGTTCTAGAGATCAGTTAATTTAATTTTAGCACTACAGATCCCCCCTACCCACCGAAATTTTTTGCTTGCTGAGGCCTTGGGGAAATATTTGTGTAATGTAAAAGGATTTTGAGATACGTTAATTAGGGTCAGTTTAAATAATAATCTACCAGGAAAGATTGTGCAGTGGTTTTTGAAAATATCTGGGGCCTGGGTGTCCCATTATGTATGTCGATCCGATTCCTGGAAATATTTCACAAAACAAAACATTATATTGTCCTCCATCTCCTCTAAACTTATCTGGATCCTGGATATTTTAGTTTAGAAAATGATTTATTGTGAAAAAATCACTTTCTAAAGTAAAATATTTTCAAGTGGTGCAAATAGTTGCAAATTTCCATATCATACTCGGTGACAAAAATGGCATAAAAGAGGGAGGTCAAAGCCCCCTCTTGGATACGCCACTTAGCATATGTATATGTATATTTGTGCCCCCTCGTCGGGGAGTTATGACCCCCCGTCGGGGAAAGTCTAGCGCCACCACTGGTTAGAGTTCTTATTGTAGCTATCGGTCTTAGTTATGACGTCAGTTAGCGACGGTAAAACCAGTTTTCTGGGATTTAAGTTCTTTCCAAATCCGTGCCTAACGTCTCTATGATTCCCCCTCTTCTTTTGTTAATAAGTTTTCAAGGTGGGGAAAGGATCATCAATCATTCTTCCCGCATGCACCGTACTCAACCCTTTTTCGTTTCACTAGCCGATGCGAATACGTCATTACAAAACTTTAAAGTTCACAGTGTGAACACTCTGTTTCTATGTGCTTACGATTTTTGCGACATTAGCTACCAGAAGAACGGTAAAAACGCTAGTCTGAACGCACCTTTATACGTATATACCATTCGTTTGCAAATAACGCATACTTTAATTTGCTATTAATTTAATTTGCATAAGGGGCCATCTTCATATTTAATTCTGCATCAACTTCGTTTTTCTCAATGGCAACACTGTATTTTGACTTTATTAAACGAAAGAAAAGCTTCAAATTACCCTGAATATAAATTTTCACCAATTTTCTACGATAATTTCCGGAGATATTGCGAATTATTTTTTGCGCGTTTTTAAGGGACTTTCTGCAAATTGAAAAACGCTATTTGTAGGTTCCGAACTTTTCGCCTTTCATTGATTTCGCTCGCGAGAGTTAAAAGAAATAAATATTATTTTCAAGGAAAATATTTTTTCCATCTCTCTTAAAGTTTTTTGTAGTAAGAATATCAAGGGTAGAAATTAGAATATTTAGTCAGTGGTCCAAATGACCCGTGAGTTCATAAGTTTCTTGGTTCGTACACATGATTTAAAGGTAAACTGCAATACGACTGCTCACAATTTTGAAAATCTTTCTAATTTTGAAATTGTTATTGAGTATTTCCCTTGATGGTTCTCTTAGACAGGTGAAATGTTGGCAGGAGTGAGAGGCTGCTCTCTGCTTTTCTGACTACAAGCATGAATTTTACTCAGCTACGGTCAAACTTGAAGAATGGTTTCATGATTGAAAATTTATTTGTTTGAATTCAATGTAAAAAAAAAAAAAAAAAAAAAAAAATAACTTTTTTGCCGACCCAATATTATCACTGTGTTTGTTATTTCACTTTCTTCATTTAATATTATCGTCTGCAAAGTGCAATATTCAAGACTTTTGACGGAATTTTAATTTATATTCAGATGAAAATTTAGACAGAAAAACGTGATTTTGAATGTTTGATAAAGTATGGGGAAGTCCAAAGACCCAATGTTTCCAATATTAAAAAAGGTCAAATTCATGCCTGGAGTATTGAGAATGTTAGTTTTTCAGAACTAGGACGTTGTATTAGAAAACATACATCTACTGCATCTAATTCTATACCTGGAAAATATTTTATTTGGGGGAATATGGTAGCGGACGCAAA
>JAWZYV010017261.1:0-35545 GCA_038373885.1 Cheiracanthium punctorium
CTTATCTTTTTATCAATTCCTCAGAAAAACTCTCACGGCAGTGGAGCATCAGGGGGAGGGGGGTTTGTTTCTAAAGGCCGCTTCAGATACCCAGAGACCGTCGCTGGCCGCTTGGCCAATTATCACTTGTAAGCAATAAATTTTTCGCACGAGAAGAAAGCAGGAGATACTCCGGACAATAGGTAATTGGGGACCGTGGATAATATTGCGGTTTTCACACTTGTGGTTTTCACCGCATCTATTGTTCGGTAGAGGGTCGCAGCGTCCAAACCCGGTCAAATTTCCCCGTTCAAATACATTGTAGCCGCGACAGTCTCTGGGTATTTGCAAACGCCTTAATTGGGGAATGGGGACGCTCACTATCTCCCTCCATCTCCCTCTTCTAGCTCAGGATAGCTATGAATGGAACGTAATAAATAACATTCGTTTTACTTGACCAAACAAACGGGGGAAGGAACGAGACAGAATTGAATGCGCCTGCGATTTAGACTCGGGGCTGCCGAAAAACGTACAGTTGCTTCTTGACGAAATAGATCGTCAGAGCCGAAAATCGTAGGGTCTCAGATGACGGATATATTCGGGACAGCCGGTCAAGGGGTTAAGTTTCTACATAAACATGTGCAAGAATTAATAACATATTTTACAGTACTTCTGCACTGAAACCAATATCACACATTTAGTTGCATTTATAATAAATGATAAATGGCATTTTCAACTGAAAGATTTAAACAGATAAGAATGTCTAACCAGTATTACAACGCACGCTTATTTACTAGAATAATAAACTACCCAAGTTAAACGATTTCAGATTAAAATGATTTATAAATAACACATGAATATTAATTCACAAAACATGCTTTATATCCTATAAATTTGTAGAATTTCTAAATACAAGTGTACACTTACCTTTATATTCAGAACTTAAAGTTCGAATTCTATGATTGAATTCGTTGATTTATTTCCATAAAAAAAAGCGCAATCTTCAAAAAATTATTACCTACATCTAAAACACCTTGTCATTAAATCATTATGACAAAACTATAACAAAATTGTTTTTTAATTATAAAATAAATTAAAGTTTATAATTCCAAATCGCATACAATCGAACAGCGCAAATGTAAATATTAGGCCTCAATGTTTCACTCATTTCTTCCGGTGGCAACGAAGAAGCAGGCCCGGTTGCTAATAACGACGGCTCCGGTTGCTCCGTCACGTTACGTCATTGCGGCGTCTTAGCGGTGCGGTACGGCCAGTATGAATCGGTTTAACTTATGGAGACGTCAATGTTGCCCGTGCTAGGAAAGTGAATCCTTTCACTCCCCCTCATTCACCCAGAAGATTAAAGAACGCATGGAGATGCATTGAAAAACGAGTTCCGGGAAGTGTTAATAAAATAATTTAAGAGTTACTAACCAATTTGCTTACCCATTTTACGTTTATGGAAGATTGTTTACACGTATTAACTTGTTTTTTATTGCATAATTTCAAATTTATTTTCGTGCATTGCGTTTTAAACATCAAGTGAAGCAAAAAACAGTTATTCTTATGACTATACTATACTTTGAAAAACTGGTTATATTTTTTCATAATTGTTTTATTATAATAAAAAATGCTTTTTATATTTCTAGGAAGACATTTTTGTTGTTACATGGGTATAAATAAGTTTTAGTTTTATTTCACAAGCCTTAATAATTATTGAATTGCTCATATTACATTAAGAATAGTTTTAAGTCATATTACAGATATAACAGTAATAATGCAAATTCAAATACGTTAAATAAGATATATGAGGTATTTACAGACAGTGAGAGAACCATTACCTTATTTAGACATAAGGAAACAATTATACGCTTCAACCTTCTTTAGAGATGGACGCCGGACGCGAGACTAGAAACAGGGCTGAATCTTCTCGTCTCGCAGGGGCAAAGTTCGGTCGCGTCTCGGAGTCCCTTTGTCTCATCTCGCGTCTTGCAGAGAAATTTAACATTCAGTATAAAGAAATACATAAAAATGTCTGTATCAGTGTATTCGTTTACTTTAATGTATACTAAAAGTCAGCTTAATTTGTTCATGTATATTAAAAATCAAGCTAAAATAATGAATCATGAGAGTGAGCACTACTTTGTTTTTCCTTCAAATTACATGCATCTATTTACTTTAATGTCCGCGTGTATCATAGTAAAGAAACTGTTAATGAGTTCGTACTTGAATTAGTAACACAATCACTACATAAAACTACATTTAATAACGTTTCAAAGCATCGGAAAGCTTAAAAATTGCTTGATGTATACTGGAAGACGCGAGCATCCGTAGGCCTCTTTGGATGACTCATCGAAATACACGCGCGTAGGCCCGTTACTAATAGCGAAGGCCCCGGAGCAACACGGCCCCCGCACGGCGAGCGCCGAGGGTTTGCGCAATATCTACCAAGAACAGATATTCCGCAGCGACCGCAAAGCTACAGCCAATTACAGAAGAGCTTTTCTAGAGTATTTTTGTTGAGTGTTGACAGAACGCACGTGTGTGACACGCCTTCTGACAGAACGATGGCTGATGTTGGATTGTTTTAAAGATAAATATGTTAAAATAAGTTGATTTCTCCTTAACATTAATCGATTATCCATTATAAAACAATCTTTTAAAAGCACAACAGAAGAAACGAAAGAGAAGTACGCCGAAGAACAACAAATAATAATGTCATGCATTCATTGGTGCATTTTTTGCTGCACCGCAAGCTCGCCGCGCGGACAGCCAACGGTCCAAAACGGCGAAACAGTACGACATGGTTGCGGTGCGACGCGGCAGTATGAATCCACCTTTAAACCTTCTTGGGCGTCTCCCCACTAAAAAGAAGGAGGTTTAACTTATGGAGACGTCAATGTTGCCCGTGCTAGGAAAGTGAATCCTTTCACTCCCCCTCATTCACCCAGAAGATTAAAGAACGCATGGAGATGTATTGAAAAACGAGTTCCGGGAAGTGTTAATAAAATAATTTAAGAGTTACTAACCAATTTGCTTACCCATTTTACGTTTATGGAAGATTGTTTACACGTATTAACTTGTTTTTTATTGCATAATTTCAAATTTATTTTCGTGCATTGCGTTTTAAACATCAAGTGAAGCAAAAAACAGTTATTCTTATGACTATACTATACTTTGAAAAACTGGTTATATTTTTTCATAATTGTTTTATTATAATAAAAAATGCTTTTTATATTTCTAGGAAGACATTTTTGTTGTTACATGGGTATAAATAAGTTTTAGTTTTATTTCACAAGCCTTAATAATTATTGAATTGCTCATATTACATTAAGAATAGTTTTAAGTCATATTACAGATATAACAGTAATAATGCAAATTCAAATACGTTAAATAAGATATATGAGGTATTTACAGACAGTGAGAGAACCATTACCTTATTTAGACATAAGGAAACAATTATACGCTTCAACCTTCTTTAGAGATGGACGCCGGACGCGAGACTAGAAACAGGGCTGAATCTTCTCGTCTCGCAGGGGCAAAGTTCGGTCGCGTCTCGGAGTCCCTTTGTCTCATCTCGCGTCTTGCAGAGAAATTTTTTGTCTCGTCTCGCGCAAGACGCGAGACGCCTCGTGAGTCTCGCAAAATTATGGACTGAGATTTTGCTACCATATTTTTAGTAACTTATTACTATTTTATAGGAAAATAATATTAATAATAACAATTAGTTAGATATTAGCATATTAATATATATATATTAATTACCATATTAACTGATATGTGCATTTGAAGTGATAATCGTTTCCTCATGTTTCAAAATTCAGATTTAATCCGTATATATAATGTGACAAGACACCGAAAAAATATTTGTTTTTATTTATTTATTTCCGAAATTGCGTAAATGTAACATGCATGGTTGATGGACGTTTTATTTGCTTTTGAAATTATATAAAGCTTTGAATTTTGTTATAAATGATGCAGAACTCAGGACATGGAGCGCAAATAAAATTTTAGTCTAATTAAGTGGTCCCAATGTTCAGAATACTGAATTCATTAACCAGTTTATGCCTAGTGTCCCTTTTTTGGGACGGCAATTTCGCTATTAGTCGAAAACGTAACGTTATTTATTTTTCCTAGCCTTTATTCATGAGTATTGAGCCTCAACGCTACAAAATATTTTAACATGACCAAGTAGGATATTGATATTTCGATTTTTATGCATAATGATTTTAAAAGAAATCACCCCTTGTTCAAGAAGTTGACATCAGAAATTTATCTATTATTGCTGGTATCAGTAAAAATCGAAGAAAGCTGCAAAAATATCCAGGCACAAATGGGTTAAAAGTTTCAATGGCGTCAGGATAATTATAATAAAGCCTACTTTGCCTCTCCCCCCTCCCCCACAAACACACCTTTCGTTTTAGTGTATAAGATATGGGTTTCAAATTTAATAGGGAACCCAGGTTTAACCTGTTCGTTCACACCATCAAAAATAAGAGACAACTGAAAAGACACGTGACCAGGCTTACTTCTCAGCATGAATCTTTGAATGCTTTTGGATGGTTTTATAAAACAAAAGCTTAATAATTATACTGCAGAACAAATTGATTTAAATATAGTTTTAAAAAGGCAAATGTGTGAACAAAAAACTGATAAAAAGTATTTTAAACAGGTGAGACCTTACGCATTTCTTAATGGTAAACATTAAGTGTTTGCCTGGATAGTTTAATAAACCTGATAACTCTGATAAAGTACCAATATTTTTGTGTAGTGATCCTTTTTGATTACCTAATGCAATATGATAACACTAGGAAAGGAAGAAAAAAATAAATTTTAAGCAAACAAAAGTTGTTAAAAGACGAGAAAAAATTAGTTTAAAACGGAAGCGATACAGCATGTTGATATTCATTACTAATAATACAATTATGCTAAAATTGAACATGCATTCAGCAGATCATATTTGGTGATGTAAACGAAAGACACTGTCCTACAGCAAAATGAATGCAATACAATAGTTACCAATGACAAATAATAAAATTGAACTTACCTATGAAACGATATGTTAGGTAAACATCTGTCTTCCTTGTTGGTACATCCGAAGGCTGAAAATATTGTCATAATTCACTCCACAGTGTTTATATAGTTCACTTGAAAGAAAGTAATCATAACAAAGCGAACAAAGCAATGAAAAAATGTCTCCGTTGATGTCCAATTAATAATACGTGTTTAAAAATAATTGATTATTTAAAAATAAAGAGTAAAAGTATTACAGAATTAAGATTAAAATAATGCCTAAAGATGTGGCTTTAAGATAAACTTACGTACAACCAGTAAAAAATGAGAAATAAAGCAGTTTTGTTCTTGAAAAATTTCATGCATGCCAATGATGATATCGAATGTTTTGGGTAAATGAGGGGGCTTAGTCTTTGGCTTCAAAAACGGGGAGCATGGGCGCCTCCATAAGTTAAAATTCCTTGCTCGTACCAAAGGCGATACTTTGGGTCGGGCTAGTTAGAGCAGAGCAAATGCAACCCTCTGTTCATAAGCCGGGAAAGAGGAAAGACGATTCTACTCTCTGGAGCATCGCGGGCGTGCAGCAACTAAAGTAGCTCAATTTATTGTTCGTCAACTTACCAAGATTGTCTTTATTATAAAGGTTTTTTTCAAACCCGTTTAATACAATCAGTCAAATAAAAATTGCAGTTTGTAAAGTATGCTATGATAAAACAAGTAATATATAATTTTTTTTTAAGTCAATTCCTACTTAGGTCAACAAAGAAAAAAATTTTATTTTAGTTACTTTTCATTAAATGAATTAATGTTTGAAAAAACTGTTAACATCAAGTTAATACTACAACATCCACTACAAGTTTTAAAAAATGTGTTTGAACGTGAGTGGATGAATAAATGTATTTTATTAATGACTAGCCACCTCCGGCGACCAGTTGGTTCGCCATCTTAATAAATCTTGTGTTTCTCACCGGCTTCCTTGGCACTGAAATATCTCAGATTCTTAATGGAATTTAAAATTAAAATGGTTACAAACAGGGGCAGCCCTAGGGTAAGTGGCGCTCCCTGCTAAAGTAAAAAAAGGGGTTCCCTTTTATGCTTAGTTTTTGAGTTCGACATGACGCCCCTTCGAACGCGGCGCCCCGTGTTGCGATGCTTACCGTGTCGGGCCGCCCCTGATTACAAAAATAAGATGGTTTAGTGATAAAAACCTACAAAAAGGTATAAATTATTTTTGTCCAATATTAATTCTCAAGAGCTTGTAGATATATCGGCCAAAAAACGGAAAGGGGAAAAAAAAAAAGTAGGAAAATCTGAAACGCTTTCAGATTTTAAATATGCGCTAAAGTGCTATACATTAAAAGCGTATCATAATTTATGCGTCGCCCCTATTTTTCTTCCTTATTCCATTAAGTTGGATAGTGTATCATGATTCATGAGTGTGCCGTATTTTTCTTTCTTGTTTCATAAAACCCATCTTTGGAATGATTTTATAGGGTGGGCTGCAGCCCCCTTCATCTTCGTGGTTGTATATTAGGGTGTATCGAAAAAACCTTTTTTTCGAAATTCGTTTGTCCTTAGTGCTATTTTTTGGCCAAATTGGCTCAACAAGAAGTGTACCAAATTTCAACTCGATCGGTTAATATCTTCAGGTGCCGCTTTTGACTTAAAGTTTGAAAAAAAAAATGAAAAAAAGCAACTTTTTGGAAAAAAAAAATTAAAATGTAAATTTTTCGAAAATTTCTTGTCCCTGGGAATAAAGTTTACCTAAATTGACTCAATAATAAGTGAAAAAAATTCAGCTCGATCGATCAATATGTTCAGTTGCCGTCATAAGCTTAAAAATTGAAAAAAATTGGAAAAAAAAGTGGAATTTCGTTGGCACTGTGTAGAGACATTTCATTTCTTTAATACAGATATTTTGTATGTACATCAAGTCTCAATAACGTAAATATCATAAGACGTATGTTTTGCAGCTCCTTGTCTATTTTTTAAATTTAAATTTTTTTAATAGCCCAGAACTCACCACGTGGTGGTGGCTGCATTTCGAGCTCCGCTCACCCTCCCGACCATTCATATTTTGATTTTATGTGTTCTGTCTAAAAAAATTTTTGATTGACATTTAGGAATAATTTTGTACTCTGCCTTAGAGGAAAACTTTGGAATATGCCTGCGAGTTTTTAATGTTGCTAATATAAACTTGTGGCGCTCCTCTTTGGCACACACGGACGCTGCAGCATCCGTTACAAGTTTCACATATCTTTCGACTGCTTGTGTGTGAGCGGGAAAACATGTAATATCATCTTTCGGATAAGAGGCTGATTTTAAATTATCCTACATTTCTTTTAGGCTTAAATGTTGTGTAATTGGCGGTTCAGTTAACTTGCATTTGCACCAGTCAATCATGTCGACATAGTTGCCAGCATCTACATTAACCCATTTATACATAGTGTCCTTTTTTGGGGACGGCATTTTCACTATTACTCGAAAACGCTATTTATTTTTCCTAGCCTTTATTCATGAGTATTGAGCCTCAACTCTATATGTTGATATGTTGAGTATATGTTGATACTTCGATTTTTATGTATAATGATTTTAAAAGAAATTATCCCTTGTTCAAGAAGTTGACATCAGAAATTTATCTATTATTTCTGTTATCAGTAAAAATCGAAGAAAGTCGCAAAAATATCCAGGCACAAATGGGTTAATATCCAGCACAATGAATTCCTGAAGGGCATTAGAAGATGAAGATGTTCTAGCTTTTAGAATTCGTTTCCATCCAAGTACCCTTGTGTCTGCGTTGTTATCAGAAATCATTGAGAGAAAATTTTCAGGGTGGGCAAGCCATGAATTTCTCTGTAAAACAGGATCAATTATTTTCCTGTATTTGATATCCATGCAGCGGGAATCAGACAAAAGTTTTCACATATGTCCACCGCCTTCAACGCACGATGGAATTGTCTTGATATTAAACCAAATAGGAGCATATACATTCATAATGTATTACACGAATGCTTGAAGTGTTTCTGTAGGATCCCTTGTAGCAATGTATAGACGTAATATTCTATAACTGTTAACCATCCTGCGTGATGCAACTAACCAGGATACTTTTCCGCCAATCTAGCATCACAATCACCGGTCGAAACTGCATTACAGATACATAGAAGATAGCTTTGATCGGATGATAGATTGTCGTTCACTATATCCTCAGTCCAAGTCACTGGCACAGGCTGAAATCGTTGTACTGGCATATCCTCGCAGTTTTTTAACGCCATTCCAATTGATCCTGCGAACAGAAGGTCCTGTGCTTTTCCCGTCAAGACAGAGATTTACAGCTTTTTTGCGAGACGAGACACACATTTTTAACATTACGATATAGGGATTTTTGCGAGCCGAGACAAAGCTTTTAGGCTATTTTGCGAGACGCGAGACGCTTATTTTTCGTCTGGCGTCCATCCCTAGCTCATCTTGTCTTCGTCAAAATAAATTCCTTTGACGGGACCTGAGTCCTGATACAGCCTCCTTTACGACGGTTTTGCCTGACTTTCTTTTCTCTCTAATAACTTTATTTGGGTCAGTCAATTTCTCTTTGTTATCAGCTGTAACAAGACCTACGTCTTCTAAAAGAGCTAAGAAGCTAAAGGAGCTGCTTTCCGATTAGAAATGAGAGTCCTGTAAACTGCACTGGCTAAGTTAGCAAGCTTAATTTTTTCTTTCAATTTTTCTAGTTTTTCAGAAGGATTGAACTCTTTGTCTGAATCAGAAACTATCTCGGTTTCACTTTCACTTTCATTTATAAGCACTTCAGATAAAGAAATTGGAGCAGTCTTATTTACATTCATTATGCATCTCTTTTCTTTACGATGAATCTGTTTCTCTCGACGTTTAATCTCCATTACGTCTAAGCTTCCAATAAACATTCTTCTTTCCGGTAACAGATTCACAGCTCAAATTCTGTACTAGAGTAGGCTGTTTTTTCATCTATGAGATATTTTCTTTATAAGAACGCGGTGATACAGTTTTTAAGATATGTTGCTATGCATTTATGAAATTATTCTAGTAATATAGAATTCAATGTTCATATTATATTATAATTATTATTATTATTACAAAGCGCAATTTACGTCATTGAGACATGATGCAACAGCAAAATTTCATGGCCAAGAGTAAAAGACGTTTCTTTAATTTTTACAGAAATTTCCCTTTTTTTCGACTTTTTTTCAAACTTTTAAGCTCATTTCCGCAACTGAACATATTCATCGATCGAGCTGAAATTTTTTACACCTATTATTGAGTCAATTAAGGTAAACGTTATTCCCAGGAACAAGAAATTTTCGAAAAAATTATATTTTAAATTTTTTTTTCAAAAAGTTGCGTTTTTTCATTTTTTTTTCATACTTTAAGTCAAAAGCGGCACCTGAAGATATTAACCGATCGAGTTGAAATTTGGTACACTTCTTATTGAACCAATTTGGCCAAAAAATAGCACTAAGGACAAACGAATTTCGAAAAAAGGGTTTTTTCGATACACCCTATTGTATATAGTAAGTTAGTATTAAGTTAGTATATGCAAGTTAGTATATTATTATTAATTATTGACGATGCCCCCCAAATGAGTACGCGTACCTATTTGGGGGCTCTTGGAATCTCCCCTTTAGAAAGTTTTACCTTACTTCCAACTTTGCAAAATAGACAGAAAAGTGATTTGAAAAAATAAAACAGTTAAAGTTAGAATCAATTTCAAAAGTCCAAACATTTTTTAAAGAATAAATCGTGCTTTCAACTAGTGAAGTATACACAACAGGTGTGTATTTTCAACATAAATCAAATTTTTAAAACCAGAATGATTATTACATGACTGAAAAGAAGATACTGGCTTACTTGAATTTAACCAAGAAACTGTTAAAACTTCCAGACTATATGATTTTGTTGACCAGTTTGTCAACATGGGCGAGCGAATGGTCTACATTGTTGTTTTATATCATACTAGCTGCGTACCCGTTCTCCGCACGGTAGGAAAAGAACATTTTCCTTACACATATAATTCGAATTAAACCCATTGATGCGGAATCTATAAAAGTAAAAATTATTTAAATCGTGATGAAACGTTGACGTCATGAGTGCAAATCTGAGATGACTGCAACATGATGGCACAAAAACTACGTAAGTGTCACTGGCGATCAAAAAAGGAGCAGCTTCTCTTAGATGACCTTGCCCAGGCTTTTTCTCGATGGATCCGGTATCGTATATAACTGCTTCTATAAGTTGCACCACGACGCTGGGCGTTAAATTGAACTCTACAAATCTGGAGACTATCCTACTTCTAGTCTCCACACATGGGATCTAGGTCAAGGGGTGGGGGTGTCCTCCGTAGGGGGTCTTTCTAAGGGGTCCTAACCGGTATTTACGCTACGTTTTGGAGGAAACCAGCCATATATGTTTCCTAACATATGCATGTTGCGAGTACAGTTTTATTTTCCGAACGGAATACAGGAAAACTCCGAACGGTTAGGACGGCGGACGTGACCTGTTTTGAACCAGAAACCTTCCGTCTCCCAGTTCAGAGCACTAAGCGCTCGGCCACTGGTCGGACTAAGTAATTGTTAGGGTTATATTATAAGCAATTGAGACCTTTGTTGTACACATGATTGCAATGTCATTCTCGTATTATTATTACTTATATCTCGTATTATTTGATTTATTTTGGACTTTCATTTCATATTCCTGACTTTTCATACTCTCTTGATTTTTGGGTCTTTGTGCATGCGCATATTCAATTATCATTCTCCATTAACGTTACTGAATTAAGTAGTTCTCCCTATCGCCACTTCTACACCAAAGACGTCAATCTGCATTTTCCTCGTTTCAAGAAAAACGCTTACAAAGTTTCATTGCTTCAGTTTATACTGATTAATCAATTTTCTTGCAAACTAATCGGAATTAAGATATGCGGCTTTGACATAGTGTACAATATTTCTTAAAGACCTTGAAAATGAATTTGGTTAAAAATAACCAAAGTTACAGGTTCGCGTTATTGACGTGGTGATTGTGGTAATGTTCTAATTATGTCATATCCAATGCGTTTTCATTTTTCGAGTCAAGAGCTGTAGAAATGAGTGTTTTCACTTAATTGTTAAATTTAACAGTTTGAGTGGCAACAACGGTTTCTGTAACTACGGAAACTGTAGCAATATTAAAAATAGAACATGAAATGAAATTTATTCATGCTTTCTAGAACTGCCATATTGGCGTAATTAACGCCGATAGTCGATGGCAAATAGCCAAAATGAATCCTCAATTTAACTTCACAATAAATGCAATAATTTATAGGCAATACCAGCTATATTTACCAGGCTTAAAAACATTCTCGTTCATCTCCAAAAACTTTCGTATTTATACAGAATTCCTATTTTACTATACCCTGTTTGGCGGGATTAAAAAAAATTATCTATCCATCCGCTCGTAACATTGGCTCATCTCAATCGTGCCATAGAATTAGCAGCACAAACGAAAAAAACACACGCTATTAAACGGAGTTACCCCACATTTGAATATTTATCGCCAACTTTTCTAAGAAAGGTACTAAAGAAGGAATCCGCATACACCATTTTGCAAGATTTTATTTATTATTTTTTTTTTTTTTCAGAGAATCATTCTAAGCACTGATTTAACAGCAATCAAAATGGGAAATAGTTATTTGCGTATGGTTCGATCTCCAAAAATTAATGCAGGCATCTAATTGATAAGTAACATAGCAGTATTTTAAATTATCAACTATAACGTGTTTTATTTATTCCAATTTACCAAATGTGAGAATTTCATTTCTTTTGAAATTTGCAGGGGTGGCTCCAATGGGGGGTCCGGGGGGCACGTGCCCCCCCGTCGGGGAACTTGTGACCCCCCATCGGGGCTCTTTGATTTATTCGTCGGGGAATTTTCATAAGAAGAAATCTATATTTTAGCTGAGTTTTAATTTTGATTTTGCGATTTAAAAAAAGTTAATTTTGTAATTTTTAAATACACATGAAAGGCGAATGAGTATTGGAGATTGAAGCGGATATGTTTACATTTCTGGGAAGGGGGGGGGTATATTCCTCAGAACTTCTGAATAATGGCTAAAAGTACTTTCCGTTTTCATTCATCTCTTATCTCTGCGATCCTTTTCATGTCGAGAAACAGACACTTCCTGCATCTTCCAATACTGTGATGTGTTTACGACGGCGGGGGAGACTTCAAATTCGAATAGTGTATACTTGAAATCTGTGATCCCACTCTCAGGAGGCATTTAACTGGATTTGCAGCAAGACATCAATCTTAAGGTAACAAAAGTGCCAGTCTATTCTTCAAACGACAAATTTATGAGACCACATGTGCGCCCACTTTCTATTCCAGGCTCTTTTAATTGCTTAAACGATTGTGCATTTTGTCGCCGACACCGTAGGAAAGTACAATATGGGTGTGTGTGGTCGGGATGGGGGAGACAGTGACCGTTAATTAGCCCGTTAATAATTAGTTTAGGTAGATAAAAAATTTCGAGGGAAGGGAAGTATGGCTTCAAATGGGGGATGTTCTTTTTTCCAGAAATACGGTTTTTGTACTTTTATTGGTCCTCAGTGACAGAATGATGAGAAAGAAATGGTTCGTCGAAATATCCCATGTATTTTTATTTTTTCTTCGCAAACCCATAGTACATCACTTTTCCAACACTTGTTATTGTGCATTGTGCCAGTGACTTAGACAGAGTTTAGAATAGTGGGCATTTTCTTTTTCTTGTTACGGCAGCATAGCATATCATTGTGAAGTGTATAAAAGTTTAATTTCACTTTTGGCTTTATATTTCCTAAAAAAAAACATCGGTGGTGCCAAAAGCACAAGATATAAAGTACAGTGTGCTTTATGTCGTGATATTTTTGATAATGATTATGTAAAAAAAAAAAAAAAAAAAAAAAACATAGGATAACTAAGCATTTAGATCTTCATAAACAAAATCGACTGGCGCCTGTTCAATTACCAAATGGAATTAAGAATCCTTGGGATATTTCTTCTTGCTCTTCGAATGTATGTTTATCTACGGAATTAGAGAAAGAAAACCCTTCAAGTTCATCAGATCCACAAACTTCAAGTGAGTTATATGTAAATTACATTCATATATTATATTTTAAATTTGTTTAAAAGCTTTAATATTATTATTTAAAATATGGTCAGTTTATATCTCTAAAGCATTCAATTATATCTTCTAAGCACTTGCTTTTTGTCATGTATTTGTACATATATACTATGCCCAAGGGCGGATCCAGAAATATTTTTCAGGAAGGGTGCAAAGCTTGAATACCAATTCAGAATTGCATGAACATGCAATTTTATTTGAAGCGTATTTTTACTAGTGTAAATATTTTCCTCTCGAGGAATTCGCACACCCTGTGCCCTCGCCCTAAAACCACACTTGCCTCTCACCCCGCCCCCCCTTATAAAAAAGAATTGAAACTAGTTTGAGCACAAATTTTGAATGAACACATTCTGCGTTAATTAAAAATAAAAATAATTTTAAAATATGGCACATATTTCAAAAACTGAGTCACTTGTTCTGTCTCAGAAATTTTAAAATACTACTTTAAATTTTATTTATTAACAGGATTTTAATGATACATATATATCATTAAATGTCCTTAGACATGGATGCTCGTAATGGTTTGGAGTGCACTTTTAATCATAGCTGCGGTCAGAGTGCACTTTTAATCATAGCTGCAGAGTCATAACTTTTTGACTTGAAGCTGTAGTAGAAGTCGGACTTTTTGACCTCACATTCTGATTCTATGAAATGTTTTACAACATTATTGTATTTTAAATTATATTAACTGTCTGAGTACTCTATGAATTAATCTAAATTTTCTCCTAATTGGTCTTTTAAAAACTATGAGTACTTTTAAATGCGCTCTTGCTTTTAAACCATTGATAAGTAACATGTTGTTCACCCCATTATATGTCATTCCCGCTAAATTACAGGACAGGATATACATTTTAAAAATATATTCTTTCGTTGCAATTTCGAATTGTTTGGTATATTTATCAAATACGATTTAGTAATTGGAGTGAGGACGAAAGGTATGTCTTTATAAACTTTCAAATTGCATTAATGCAAATTTAAATTAAACACAGATTTAATGTAATTGTATGTAAATTAACAGTATTTTAATTCACGAGTCAAAAGTTTTTGTGTCATAAATGTAAAATAAAATTTCCCATTGTATTACCTTTATTCATAGAGCTACAAAATTTATAAGTCTTAATTGATATTTTTAAAAGGGATTTACGACTCGGGCGATAAGAAATTTCGGATTTTGTTTACTACGGGAACTTTTTAAAATGTATATTTAATTGTGTAAAAATTTGACATGACAAAATATTTATAAAATTATCTTACAGTTATTCATCTCTGGCATACAAAATATGTATAAACCTATGAATATTTAAACGCTTTAACTAAAAATTTTCATTTTAATTAGAAATATTTTAAACTGGTCGTATTTTATTTATTTATAAGTTAGTGTGTTATGCATTCTATGTCTTTAAAATTATTTTATCACAATAATCCTTACTTGAACTCTTATAACTGTTGAGAAAGTAAGAAGATATTTTTATAACTAAGTGGTTAATTAGATAATTTAACTTTTAACTTCTTCCGAATAAAAAAAAAATAGTACTTTTCTGTTTCTTAGATGGCATATTCGAATAAATTCTAAATATAATTTTTATTTATAAATAGATTCAATCGAACACAATATGCACGATTTAATCTTTAATTTTATAAAAATTTAGCAGTAAGATTTGTTTTTACTTTTATTTTATTTGTAATTTAAGAATTAGTCAAATACATAGTTTGTTTATTTGGTAACATACTGTATACATATACAACGAGTGAGAATTTGCACTATATAGAGAAATCTAACTGGATTAACCGGCCCTCTTTAGCTAAGAGTTCATAGCTATGCACACCAAGAAGATTAACAGCTGCAAGGGAATTATTACATTTTGCTTGTGGTAAAAAAAGAAAAGTTAATTTTAAATAATTAAATAATAATAATAATAACCAGCTCCTCTGATAGACCAAAGCCCTCTCCAGTCCAGTATGAAGATGGCTGTGGATAGATCTAAAAACGGAATATAAGTTAAAGGAAACTGATTAATCTTGACTGACAATTTAATTTTTATATCGTTGTGGAAAAAATAACTATTGTGAATTTTAATTCAGTTATTTTACTGCAAAGTAAATAAAAATTATGGTATACAGCGTCTATATCGTCTTCCAAAATTTTCCCTTTTATCCTGTAAAATAAGTAAATAAAATAAATACAATAAAAGTTTTATATTTCCATGTAGATTTGTATGTTATATACAGTGGCGTATCGTAAGCCACCGCAACTTCCCTTATTTTGAATCTTTATACAAATCGCTGTTGAATCCATGGATGGCACCAGCATTAATATAAACTTAAAATAAACTAATAGCATATGTTCTAAACTGATTTTTGAGTTACAGAATTATATGTATCAGAATTCAACTCTAAAACTTTTAAACAGATTAATATTATGTTTGTTATTCGTCTTATTAATTAAACTCTTTTTCGTTAATGTTGAAATTTTAAAAATGATACTTTCACTATGAATTATTAGTAAATGAGCTTGCTTTATAAAATTATTCATCACGTTTGTGGAAACCTCGTTCAAAACTATCTTGGAGTATTACAAAAAAGTAAATTTTTATCAAGGTTAGTTTCGCTAAAAATAATTATTTTTTGGTGTGTCTTGGCAAATTATAAGCTGTCCGATTATATTTTTCTGACGATATTTTTTATTTTATTTTATTTTACATTTTAAAAGAAAATGGTTAATTTTCTTCATGAGTGCTTGACTTTATAAAAAAATTTAATAGCGCATATATTTACGTTCTCTTTCAGAGATTTTTATAATTTATTATTATTATTATAATTAACTGAAGCTCCCAGGGGTACACTTCACAACAATTCTTTTCGAAATTGAGATACGGTGCCATCTTTTAGCTTTCAATAAGTACTATCACCACATGAATTATTATTGAAGTAGAATCATTTTAAAGCTGTAGAAACAAGCGCTAAAGTTTCGGTATGCCACTTTACTGCGCGCCTTCAAAATCATTTTTCTCAAAAGAAAATTTTTGTTGTAAAGTGGTTCTACCTATAAACATTTCAGTTGCATATTTCTCACTTTATTGTGATTTAAAATATTAATATTACATAAATTAACAATTCGATTAATATTTTTACAGTAAAACATGTTGGCCAGAAACACTAGACTTTTTGAGATAACGAGTTGAAATTAAAGGGAATCAGTTTGTAAATGGAAATGTAGATTACGGCCAATTATCTACGCTAGGGATCTTGGCCGGTGGGCGTATTTCACAAGTGCACCGCTATATAACGATGGGAAGAAAAAGAGCCTTCCTATTGGCTACTTCGCGATTGCTTCCATTACGTCATACATCGCGAGGTTCGGGAGTTCTGCTAGTAACATACGCCATTAAAGAAATAATTATATGAGACAACGAATTCCGATTCTTTCATTTATGGCAGGTGGATATATATAAACAAAATACTATAGATTAAACAGATCAAGAATTTGAAGCTGAAAGAAAATCTGAATTTTAAGAAAGGGGCAATACTTGCTTAGCTATTTTTTTTTTTTTAGTACTCCTGTTTGCCAAATATTTCGAGTTGCTGGCGCCATCTACTGGTATTTAGATATGCATTATTATTATTATTATTATTTCAAGTTTTAATGTATTGAATAAAAGTTTCACTTCTTTGTGCTTAATCATTTTTTTCACTCGAATTCTAAAGTTCAATATAATACGACTTTAAAAATAAGCCTGCCATATTTTGTACTCTTGCAAAGTCATTTTACACTCTAAGATAATGTCATGGGTGATTATTAATCAAAACTACCATATTTTCATGCAGTAAAATTAAACTTCAGGTTTTGGGGGGCTCAAGATAAAAAATGGAAATAGGGGGTGAGAAGTGCAGGAAATTCTTACTTTTAATATGATTTTTCTGGACTTATAAAAATAGAACAACAAATTTCAGAAATTGTACTTTCAGTTTTAATCTTAAATCAATGTACTTCAAAGGAGCAAAAATACATAAAGCTTATATGTAAATTCTTCTACCCTCTAAATTTACCACTTCAACCAAATATTTACTTGCACACACATGCAATTAGTTTCCTTATTTTATTGATATTATTCATTTAAAATTTTAAGTTAATTAACGTTCTTCCATATTTAATATGCAACACTCTTGTCTTCACTTTTAAGCATAATATATAAGTAATTTTTTGCTGTATGCCTCATATTTTTTTAAAGAATGTGCTGTAATAGTTTTCCCTATATTTTTCTACAATTTTTACAAATTTCCTTGGAAAAAAATCATTATACTGCCTCTTAAACTGTGCAGGGCTGGTTGTTCATTTAGACTGGAATGGGGGGGGGGATAAAGTGTTACAAATATACAATTTCTTTTGAGTTTTTTCAAACAGGTTACTCTTGCCAATTTTAAATTACATTTAATAATCACTGAAAAAATATGCACACCAATTCAATAATTCTCTATAGTTTTAGTATATTAATTGGAACCTACAGTTACAAAATATAAATTTAATTTGTATTATACGCAGATTTTTCACTTTAAATTTTCGTTTGGTGCACAACACAAGAATTTACAAAATACAAATTTTGTCTTTAATATTGCCAATTTCAAGGTTCATTACTTAATTTCTAAGGTTATATTTTTCCTCTGAGAAAAATTTAACATATGAATTACAATCTCTGGTGTACAATCAATATGCATTAGAAATTTAATGTTCGAATGCAAAATTCTTTATTTTTGTAAATTCATTCTTAAGAAAAGTTACATAAAATGAAATTTAATCTCTATGTAATATTTAAAATAAGTTTTATTTCTACATGGCTGTTAGATGGTTAAATTCGCCAATAAAAAAATGTTGATTTATATATCCAGTAGATAGCGCCAGCAATTCGAAATATTTAGCAAACAGGAGTACTAAAAAAAAAAATAATAGCTAAGCAAGTATTGCCCCTTTCTTAAAATTCAGATTTTCTTTCAGCTTCAAATTCTTGATCTGTTTAATCTATAGTATTTTTTTATGTATATCCACCTGTCGTAAATGAAGGAATCGGAATTCGTGTGTCTCATATAATTATTTCTTTAATGGCGTATGTTATTAGCAGAACACCCGAACCTCGCGATGGATGACGTAATGGAAGCAATCGCGAAATAGCCAATAGGAAGGCTCTTTTTCTTCCCATCGTTATATAGCGGTGCACTTGTGAAATACGCGGCCGGTGGTGGGTTTGCCCTCCGTGGGGGACTTTCTAAGAGGTCCTAACCCGTATTTATGCAAAGTTTCGGAAAAAAAACACGGAAAACACTGAACGGTTAGGTCGGCGGACGCGACCTAGTGCCGAACCAGGCACCTTCCGTCTCCCAGTTCAAAGCGCTAGCGCAATGCCACTGGTGGGGTGGGATTCAATTTGTAAGGGAAAACGCATTTAATGAGATATCAAGAATTTCGATGTTCGAGATATCGAAGTTAAACTGTAATTAAATTTACATATATCTCTTAATTTTATAAAAATAACTGCAATTTGTGTAAAAGCGTGCAAATTTAGTCATGCTTAATTTATAAAATAAATTTTCAGTGAATTTACAGCAATATTCTTGCACAAAAAACTTTTGTTTCTGATATTTTTTTCTGCGGGGGGGGGGGGGGGGGAAATGCGTAGAACTTTCTTCGCTGAACTTTTTTCAAAGAATTTCATTCATATGAAATATTTTAAGCGTTAACCTGAAGAACTCTTAAAAGTAGCTTTCGAGATTTTACAGAAACGTGCAAGGCCGTTACCAGGGGGGAGGATCATGTGGGTTTGACCCCCCCCCCTCCAAAATTTCAGTAAATGCATTATCAGTTTATTTGCGTTGATTCTAGATATCAGTTAATTTAATTTTAGCACTACAGATCCCCTCCACCCACCGAAATTTTTTGCTTGCTGAGGCCTTGGGGAAATATTTGTGTAATGTAAAGGGATTTTGAGATACGTTAATTGGGGTCAGTTTAAATAATAATCTACCAGGAAAGATTGTGCAGTGGTTTTTGAAAATATCCGGGGCCTGAGTGTCCGATAATGTATGTCGATCCGATTCCTGGAAATATTTCACAAAACAAAACATTATATTGTCCTCCATCTCCTCTAAACTTATCTGGATCCTAGATATTTTAGTTTAGAAAATGATTTATCGTGAAAAAATCACTTTCTAAAGTAAAATATTTTCAAGTGGCGCAAATAGTTGCAAATTTCCATATCATACTTGGTGACAAAAATGTCATAAAAGAAGGAGGTCAAAGCCCCATCTTGGATACGCCACTTAGCATATGTACATGTATATTTGTGCCCCCTCGTCGGGGAGTTATGACCCCCCGTCGGGGAAAGTCTAGCGCCACCACTGGAAATTTGGCGGCATTCCCCCAAGTTAAATCAATTTACTGAATTTGGGGAAAATTAAGATCGATCGCTTAAAATCGCCTTAATAATTGCACTATTTCTGCATGGAAAATTAAAGTTAAACGCCATATTCTAATAAAACCTACACACACAAACCTAAACCTATTTCAGTTCGCTCGCAGTAAATTGCGCCAAGCCTAAAATTGTGCAAATCGGTAGAACCTACTACTTTCTCAAATTCGCTATATCAGCCATTTTATTTTTTGCCAAACTAAAAAAGTTATACGTATGTCTCAGAAATCTCCAAGTCTTTATTCTTTTACGTATAAAAAATATTGCATTCCTGTCCTAATTTCCCACGCAGGTAATATTTTAATTAAAAAATAACCTAGCAAATATTCAAAACAGAAAAAAAAATGATTATTCTTTTATTTTTAATTCAAGAATCTAAATCATTTAATAAATTCGCCAAACATGGCAACCTCGATGCTTATTTCCCATTTTTTTTCACTACAGGGGTTACAATCGCGGAATTGCGGAGAGCAAAAATTAGCGTTTTTGACCGATTTTTTTATCAATATCTCCTAAACTAATTCGAATTTCGAAAAAATCGCTTCGAGGTGTGTCGGGAACCGTCCTGGAGAATTTCCGTGCAAAATTTGGTAGGTCTACGATCACCCGTTTCGGAGCTACGCGAGACACAGACAAGCAAACTAACTAACATTTTACACTTGTTTTATTTATATAGATTTGTGCTTCTAGCGTTAAATAAATATAGAATTACTATAAATTGAGTGTTTAATGCATTTTAACATGTGAAATATCAAATTCAGGTTTTAGAACAATGAGAGTGTTTTCAGGAGCATACCTTAGAAAAAGAAAAAAAAAAAAGATTGAGGGAAAATAATGTGCGGGGCATGGAGTATACTGCACATTATAGTTCGGCGCTGTTTTCATGGCGTCTGGCTTTGGTGAAAGGTTCCATTCCAGAAGAGGAAAAATAGAGAGATTACAGGTAAACGGTTACCATCTTTGGTGATAATCCCCATTCGCCAAGTGGGGAGAGTCTTGTGGTGATCAATCAGGGTTCAACCTTCCCCCATTGTACACAAAAATTTCCGTAGGAGGTTTTATCGCGTCGTGCGCGCTAAGGCGCCAATTAGGCAGACCCTACTTCGGATTTTCTCTTCTAAAGTATGAATTCTGTTGCCGAATCTTCCCAATGGAACCTTCCAAAACCATGTGACTAAGGGGACAGGAATTCGTAGCCGGACTATAACAGCAGCGGTAACTAAAAGTTAGTTTTATTTTGTCAACAAAATTGATAGGTTATAAAATTAAATATTAATGAAATGAAAAGCGAAATTCAACAAAAGTATATGGTGGTAGCAAAAAGTCCTGAACACACACGGGTCATTCTACGTCAAATCAAACACAAAACTGGAGAAAGTTCACCACACCAACATAGATTTTCCTGAAATTTTATATAGAGGATTTATAGGCTAAGACATCAACAAATCTCAAAAATGAAGGTTCTACGATAATTAATTACCGAGAAATTAATTATGCAAATTTTTAAGTTTTCTGCAAGATGCGCCAACTTTTTTCTCAATTCCTTAAATAACTCCTTACCTGTAAAAGTTACTGAAGTGAAAATTTGTTTCTAGGAGTAACTTTTTACGCTGATTCCAAAAATGTTATAGAAATTTGCGTATCTTCTATAATTTATGCATGAGCACTGCATTTGCTAAAAAACATCATGAATTTTTTTCGGCATGTCTGATCACAGACACATGTTTTAAATTTTTATATGTTGTTAAGATGGAATAATCCTACATCCTAAAATAATTTCATCTTGGCTTTCTGCTCAGGAGCAGAGGAAAGAAATTGTATGTATGTACCTATATATGAGGATTTTCATATGCAACATTTATACTGAACATGAACAGTCAATTTTATTATGTCTTTTAAATTGATATCAGAAATTTAACTACTACTCCAGGCATTTGCAAAAAACTAGAAAATACATAAAAGTGCTTGTATCGGAAAACGTAAAACAAACAAACAACAAAAAATGCATGTCACACACAGTGTTAAATTAAAAAAAATTCTAAAGTAAAAATTTGAATTACTTTTAATTTAACCCTGTTGTTTTTGGCAATCCTCCATCAGCCAATAAATCTTTGTAATTCTGTATGACATTCAAGTCAATAGAAGGAATAAAGTTTATTGAAAGATTTGAATTCCTGTAAGTTACAGTACTTATTTACCTTTAACAGAATGCGAACAAAATTGTGCTTTGGCTAGTTTTGTGGATACAGCAATTTGAAATAGGTTTTACTCTATACTGTATTAAATTTTTATTGTTACAACAACTAGCATAGCAATGTCAGGCACATTGTCAAATTGCACATTTGGTGATATATTGCAGAATAAATGTCATGTAACCAGTTATTCACGGCAAACTTTTACGTCTACCCTCCTAGGAGGATTATATTCGAAATGTTCTGAAATCGATTTTTAGGCATTCTTGAGTGTTGTGCATTTTACAGCAAGAATTTTATCAATATCGCTTTTCTTCTTTGAGATCCCGCAGAATGTGTGAAAAGAACATTTTGGGCCTTTATCCTCCATAAATTACGAATTTTGGAAAATACTCTCTAATCTAGCACCTACGCTATAAAATCCCACTCGTACTAAATTTCGTGTTATTAGCTTCTGTAGTTTTGGCTAGGCAAAATATTGACATACGGAAAACGGATAGAACTTTCTGGTAGACCTAATATATATATATATATATATATATATATATATATATACTAGCTGACCCGGCAAACGTTGTTTTGCTATATAAATTATTCCTAGGATTATTTTAGTAGAAAGAAATGACTAACTTATTGTAAGTTTGTGAGGATGTGGTATATGAGTGGAAGAGGCATGGAGCGCTGTGAACGATGCTGGAATGTAAAAATAACACAATACCAAACATTTATATTTTTAATTCATTGTAATTTATTCTTTAAATTTATATATATCGCTAATTACTATAATTTTACTAAAAAATAATATCAATCCCTTAACGCAATAGAGTATACAATATTTTTTGTTATCCTAACTTTAGATAACACAAACAAACTGGATGCCCCCTGTATGGTTTGCCCACTCGAGAGCATGCCACGTATAACTGTCCGTGTGAAAAACATGGTGTGCTCAAATCTAATCCACAAACAGACATAGTTTGGCCTTGAGACTTATTGATAGTCATTCCATAAAAATTTTGCCCCCCCCCCAAAAAAAAAAGGATGAAAATCTGAAACACTTTCGGATTTTAAATACGCACTATAGTGCTATATATTAAAATCGTATCATAACTTATGCGTCGTCCCTATTTTTCGTCCTTATTCCATTAAGTTGGAAAGTGTTATCATTATTCATGACTGTGCTGTATTTTTCTTTCTTATTTCATAAAACCCATCTTTGGAATCGAAATCTATCTTAGAATCGCCTACTAAAACTATTTTACAATCTTCGCCAATATATCACAACTATACTTTTTTATATATTGTTTCCCACTTTAACGCCTCGACTCTTGCCAAGGAGGCGATGATTAAACATATGCAGTTACCATGACGATTTTTTGCATTTATGTAGAAATCGTAATTTAGAATTAAAATGGCGATTTGGAACAACATGTAAGTACAGCATGCCGTTACATTTTTATTTATTTTGGATTACCAATTAATGTTGTTTTAATAATTAAATGTCTTCAAATTCCTTAACTGGCGCGTTTATTGCTAGTTTGTTTACTTTAGTTATCACCTAGTTCTTTTGGGTGCGTTGAAACGGTACTTACGTATTATCCCGGCGGTCACTTCCGCCAAACTACTTTTTCGTAGATTTTAAATACGTTGCCAATCGTATTCCAAACCATCAACAATTTCATGTGTCCGGCATTTATCTTGGTGAAAAATTGCTTGTCTTGGCGGACCGCCGGGATAATACGTAAGTACCGTTGAAACTTGTGCATAACTCCCAGAGACCCATGACTGCAAAGCTCGCCAAAGTACGGGGATTTTTTAGGTTGGCGAGAGTGGGGGCGTTAAAATAGGAATCAACTCTTTCTTGTACCATAAAAACACATCTTTAGAATCGAAATCTATCTTAAAATCGCCTACTGAAACTCTTTTACAATCTTCGCCAGGCATATTCTTCCTGTAGGCATATTCCAACTACACCGCAAAGACATTTTAAATGCTGTTTGGAATGGGCATCATAATCCATGAGTGTACCGTGTTTTCCTTTCTTGTTCCACAGAGCACTTCTTCGGAATAGAAATCTATATTAAAATCGCCTAATAAAACTGTTTTACAATATACGCCAGGCGTTTTCTAACTATACGCGAAATATATTTATAATAAATTGTCACGTTTTGGCACCACATTTAGCGATCAATAATCAAAAATTGCAAACTTTGTGCGACTTTCAACATTTTATTAACGCCCCCCCCCTCTCCACATTATCTGGCAAACACATTTGAAAAGTGACTCGACACGCTAATGTCTACACAGAAATCCTGATTGAAATTAATAACACTCTGGGGCTAAACATTTTGGGGTGGACCGCCCTTATGACTTAGGGGTATGAGACATAGTTAAAAACCTATTCTCAGACCTAACGAATATACATAGAAAATTTCATTAAAATTGGTAGAGTGGTTTCGGAGGAGTTAGGTGACTAACACTGTGACAAGAGAATTTTATTTTATATATATATATATATATATGGACGAGTGTGAACTATTAGTAGGATTTGAATAAATAGTTATAAACCTTCATATATTAAAAATAGTAGGACGGAGACGTGAGTGTCTTTTCAGTTTTCTTAATGAAACACAAGAAAAATATTTTTAGGCAAAATAATACTGCACAAACAGGAAATCTATTAATTGAAAATATAAATAAAATTCCAGTATGAATATAGCTCATAGGTGTATCTTATTAGCTCACAGATAGCAGCATATTGTCAACAATGGCTACACTAACGGTGGAAATTAAAAAGAAGACTCCTCAAACTTTGCACATATCTATACTATTAAAATCTGTGCGCGTCTGTGTGTGTGTGTGTGTGTGTGTGTGTGTGTGTGTAACATCATCTCCTCCTAAACGGCTGGGAGTTGAGTTTCGAACGAGGTATCCACTTATTCGGAAAATTTCGAGAAAGAACCTCCGCTAATTTAAATTTCGAAATTCGAATTAGTTTAGGAGATATTGATAAAAAACCCCATCAAAAACGCTAATTTTTGCTCTCCGCAATTCCGTGATTGTAACCCCTGTACTCAAAAAAGTGAGAAATAAGCATCGAGGTTGCCATGTTTGGCTATTTTATTAAATTATTTAGACTCCTGCAGTAAAAATAAAAGAATAATGATTTATTTTCTGTTTAGATTATTTAGGAAGTTATTTTTTAATTAAAATATTGCGTTCATGTTAAATCAGAGCTGGAATTCAATGTGTTTTATGTGTAAAAGAATAAGGGATTGAGAGATTTCCGAGACTAATATGTATATTTTTTAGTTCGGCCGAAAAAAAAAAATGGCTCATTTGGCGATTTTGAGAAAGTATTAGGTTCTATCGATTTGTACAGTTTTGGGCTTGGCGCAAATTACTGAGAGCGTAACGAAATAGTATTTTTAAGGTAAAATCATACAAGACGGTGCCCCTCATGTAAACACGGCGATAGCCGCTGGAGCTTGGCGATCGCCAAGTGCGAGCGCTACGGATCTTGGCGCCATACTCCAGCCATGGCGCCAAGCCACCCTGGCGACCGCCAAGCTTCAACGGCTATCGCCTTCTTGTGACGAATAAACACAAGTATTTACCACCAGTGCCGGATTAACAATATAGCAGATTTAGCAAATGCTACGGGCCCGCGCTTTTGGGGCCCCGCGCCTTTACCTTGAAAGTTTTCGTCTTTCCCTCTCAAGATCTAGCTTTTTTGACACTTTCCAACAAGGTAGAAAAGTGTTTAAGATTTCGGTTTCTCTGTCTGTCCGTCCTTGACTCGCGTGTATAGGCATTGATTTCTACGAAATTTATATATGTTATTCTTATCTGCAGTACTATGTACCCTATTGTAAAGGATCTATGTAGCATTTATTGATTTTTTTCTACAGGAGCACTCAAAATAGTCCCAATACATTGCGCTCTATGGGAAGTTATTCTTTAAAGCGTATCATCCTGCTAACTACAAGGGGTGATCAAATGAAAAGGTAAGAACGGTGGGTACAAATGTAGACTTTATTCAAAATATACACCATATAAGCGCTTCCCTTTCAGGTGGTTTCTTCAGTGGAACCAACATATGGAAATCGCAGGGTGACGTGTCCGGACTGTAGGGCGTATGGTCCAACGTGTCCCACTTGAACGTGACCAGTTCCTTGGCGAAAACGGACATTCCATTTTCTCATTGACTTGTGGGACACACAGCCTTCCCAGTATACTATCATCATCCTGCGATGAATAGTGGCCGGTTTAACACCTACCGCTGTCAGAAATCGGATAACGCCTCGCTGCCCCTAAATCGTCGAATTTTGCAATGTGAACACCATCCTGTTCTCACACGCACTGCCGCGTCAATTGGACGTAGTAGGGTGCTTTTTACAAGAGTTTCTGCTCTCTCCTGCGGGCCCCCGCATGTTCCTATCCACACAAAAGGCTCCAATCGCATTCCTAGATGTCTCGATACGTGCTCTTATAGCTGCATGGACAAATATGATAACGGTTAGGTTGTTGCGACGTTTGGTACCTTTTCATTTGATGACCCCTTGTAGTTGCGCTGAACCCCGACTTCAAGATAAAACTTTTTCCTCTATGACTGCAAAAAGATTACAAAGTCAAGGACAAAAAGCCTAAAAACTTCTACATCGTTTGTACGATCCGCTTGAAAATTTTCACAAGTTTGTAAAAAAATATAGAAAACAATCTGTCAATTTTAAAATCTAAAAATCCACCCGTTCCTTCATTTTTAAGCGATTTTTCGCTATTTTCAACACCATTTCGTTTCCGAGAGTCAAAAAATTGAATCATTTGCGTGACAAAATGACCTATTTTAAGTGAAAATGACGTCATACAATTGGGGGGATTCCAATACCTTTAAAATAATTTCTCCCGATTACACAGTTTATTATTATTTTTCCCCCACAAATAAATCGTCTATTGGATATTCGAATGTTTATGTATACAAAACGAAAGCTTTCGACTGCGAAAAGATTCCGCGCGTTTCCAGATGAGCATGAAATTCAATTTGGGTCTGTAATAAAAATTGAATATGAACTTATTTATTTTAGGTGGATGAAAATTAAATATATTGAATGAAAGACAAATTTCCTTAAAATGTTTTTTCTCTCGCCCGTTGTAATTGCCTTCACAAAAGGCTTTGACTTCTAGTTTTAGAGATATTCTACTCTTTGAAATGAAACAAAATTGGATGTTATGAAGGATTACAAAATGAAGCTTTGCATCGAAAATAGTGTCTGTATAGTTAAAAGTTTTTCTATACGGGAGCACTCAAAATAATTTCTATACAATACGGTCAATGGCAGTTTAGAAACAGGCATCTATTTTAAGCATATAATACTATCCTACAAAATGATTAGCTAATAATCCGACGACGATCGTGTGCCTCCTTCAAAAATTGAACCAAAAGCCGGCAATGTTGGCGACTTTTGCGATAAATTGCCAAATAGGGTGCGAAAAAAATGCTTTGAAAAATGAACCAAACTTGGCGATATTTTTATTATTTTACGATAAATCGAAAAAGGTATTTACGTATTATCCCGGCTGTCATTAACGCCAAACTATTTTTCCCGCAAATTTCCTGGCAAACTGTTGGCAATCGTATTCCGAACCATCAATAATTTCATGTGTCCGGCATTTATCTTGGCGAAAAAGTTGCTCGTCTTGGCGGATCGCCTGGATAATAATGTAGTACCTCGAAAAATGTCTAATGTAATTATATTAAGCTATGTCGATTTCTTCGGAAATTTTGAAAATTCGTTACTCGCACTTTAATTAACTGATTTATTGTATTGTGTTTTGTTAAGGGCTATCTGCCTTGGAGTATGAGGGGGTCTCCGACCGACGAAAATTTGTTAATGCATTAGAACCCAAAACGGGTTAACGTCCTTATGATTTCGATTATTTGTCTGTTCTGATGTCCACCAATCCAGTGTTCTAACTGCTGTGGATATACATCTAGGGATGGACGCGAGACGAAAAATAACCGTCTCGCGTCTCGCAAAATAGCCTAAAAGCTTGTCTCGTCTCGCAAAAAAGTCGTCTCGCGTCCATCCCTATATACATCGATTTGTGCGAAATTTATGTTTTTTCTATGTACAGTACCACGTACCATATTGAAAATGGTGTATGTAGCATTTATAGTTCTTTTACAGGAGAAAAAAATCCAATGTATAGCACAGTCTAAAAAACAGAACTAAAAGGGGGGTTCGGGGGGGGGGGTCTCCGCCTGTATCTGTTGATACAGGAATGACTGAATCAGCAGTCATTCTTGAAAACATATTTTAGAGATATTCGATTTTTGAAAGAAAACAAAGTTGGCATATATATTACTAAGGCTCTCAAAATGATGCTCTCCATTGAGAATAACGTCCGTATTATTAATAGTTCTACAGGAGCACTCAAAAGAATTCCCATTGCAGTCTGTGGCATTTGAGAGACACTAATACATTTCTAGCACAAGACAATGAGTATAAAATTTTTATATTCTTCAGTTAAACGCTAAAAAAAATTAATGGTCTTTTAGAGGGTCTCATAAAATTGCATTTACAGTGATAATACAAAATTTTTTTATCTACGAAATCTCGCCAGTTTTAACTAAAATACATAGCAGATTTGGCGCAAAAATATTTTGTATTGGAAAGTGTTTTATAATCCATGAGCTTGGCATGATTTATCTTTCTTGATTTTTTAAGGCAACAGATAAATCTTGTAAATCTTTTTTTCTTTCGTTCTTTCTTTCTTTCTTTTCATTTTTATTTATTTATTTATTTTTTGGATAAGACAATTTCTGAAGATCTATATAGTGGAACTGTAAATCAGTTGTAGACAACTCATTGAAAGAATATATGTATAACTCGGCTGTTCGAGCCTCATCAATGGGAGACCCCCCTGAACCCCCTTAATTTTTTTAGTTTCATGATTGCCATATTAAAACGATATTAATGGACTATGTCATTTTATCTCTCATCTATGGTGTATTTCACCTGGTAACCCCATGTTGAAATTTTTAGGATTGTAACCTATTTATAGAAAAATACATGTGATGCACATTCTACAGCTAGTAAATATTGTAACAATAGATTAAAGCTGTTGTGAACTAATAGTATTTAAATATATGTAAAATATACTTGTGATGTATATTCTACAGCTTACGAAATATTGTAACAATAGATTAAAGCTGTTGTGAACTAATAGTATTTAAATAAACGGATGAAATTTTTAAACAATCATTTTATCAAATAAATGCAACCTTATGGAGCTTATAGAAATCGGTGGTTTACGTAACACATACTAACGTTTTCAGCGGACATTTATTCTTACTTTTATGTCGCGTTTTCGTAACGCATTTTCGTGTCTCATTTTTATGTCACATTTTCAAAAGGGGGTGAGCGATAAAATTACATAGTCATTAATATATTTAATGTAGCTGTTGCATGCCTGCATTATTTAGTCAACTCATTACCTAGACGAAACTGAATGAGTATTCTAAAGTCAGCAATAAGGACACACACAAGAGTATATCCGACAATACTGTGGAACAAAAACACGGTTCTCAGAAAAAAATTTCAGGGAGCATCCAAAAGGGGGGAAATAAAAGAAAGACAGAAAGAAAGGCTGTATCATCATCTTTTCGTTGACAAAAAGCGAAACTCGGACAAACGGAGGAGGGGTATCCAGATCTTTGCACCACCCACCTATGGCCTTTAGAAAATGGATTCCTTACCAATAATGTTAAATTTTTGTCTTTATTTGAAGACTGAATCCAGAAATAAACAAAATATAGCAAGAAAACTAAGTGCCGAAACAAAAAAACAGACTCAGGGTCTGATCAAGGGCGGATTAAAAGGAGGCGGTCGGAGGAGATGACCGCCCCTCCCAAGAAAAATGAAATTAATGTAAATAATCCCAACTTACTTCCATAAAATTTATATATATATATATATATATATGAATCTTCCATCCAAGCCTCCACCCAAAAAATTGTGTTAATCCGTCAGTGGGCCGGATTATTCATTAGTCTGTAGTCTATCTGTCCCGATCACTTCAGGGACTTTTCAGTGACAAGTCGTAAGAATTTTTTAATGAAGTTGTAATCAAACTTTTCAAAATGACTCAATAGAACGGAAATATTTTTGGGTATTTCTGAAGATGGTCTCTGGAACGTGAGTTTTATCTTCTGCATTTCCCCGACAGCTTAGATCCATAGGATTAAGATTGTAGGAAAAACGCGCCCCATAATCAATAATAATCCCCCACGAAACAATAATTTTTATTTAAATATTGGACATCAAGTTATTTTGTTTTGCAGTAAATATGGGGATGGTATTTTAAACGGATATTGGGCAGCCCCAAAGTTCTTTTATTTTGCAGTAAAGGCGGGTGGCTTTGGCGAAATTCGAAGGTGTACTAGGATGTAAACCATCTTAGAAGGCTTTTGGTAGTTGGCTTGCTTTGTTTTTACTTAATTATTTATTTTACATTTTACAGTATTTAAACAAAGGCGAATTACTTTTTGAAACAATAATAATATATAGAATGTAAGTCATTTTTTTATAGTTGGGGAATCCACTATTACGATAAATTATCTTATTAATCTCGGAAATTAACCACGTTAAATATGAAAGAATTCATTTTTGGCCGGTCGAAACCACAGGTCAAGAGCGCGAATGCCAGTACGTTCGTTCAAATAAAATAATTAGAACCGAGAGGATCTTCGCACGGTCGGGGTATCCGAGAAGCCATAACCTCAGGCTAACTGAAAACAAAAAGAATTTTCGGATACTCTTGACCCACAAAGAAACTCACAAATTACATTTAAGATTATTATGTCTTGCAAAAACATTTGAACGTAATACGATAATGAATGTTTTATCCGAATTTTTTATTATTTATTATATAGATTATTCTATTCCTCTTATAAAGATTTTTTTGAGGAAAATATTTTATATCATTTTAACGAGGATAAGTTGAAAAGTAATGTACATATGCTTGTAGAACACTAACGAAATGACCTTTAGAAGTGTCCCAAGCGGTATGTGGAAGTAACAGTCCCCCTGTACAAGCATGTACAGTTTAAATGCCTTCCGTGTATGCAGTATATTTTGAATGGTGGAGGTATTATTGTGCTAGATCTATCTATCCTCAGTTCGATTTCTTATGAATTAACCCATTAAATAAATTAAGAGAAGTTAAAAATATGAAACCTATAATTAGTAAAGACCGTCCAGATATATAATGAAATAATTTTACAAGCATGTATTTTTATAGGGGAAAAAATAGTGTTTAAAGACACAGTTTAAAATAAATATTGATTTCGAAGGTTCTAAAATTTTTAATTTTACAGAAACAATTATTATTTTATGTGTGTAAACTTGTCTAGTTACATGTTTGCATATGGGAAAGGTGGGAAGTGTTAGAAATTCCAAATATATATCCATGAACATTAACATTCATTAAAAAAAAACCTTGAGTTGTACGAATAAATAACTTTAAATATCGCCAGTCTCACTATCTATTTACTCACTGTCTATGTCTTGCGGCATTTTTTCCGCACACTATTTTAACTCAAATTTTTTCATTTTGAATCAAGAAAATTCGTAAAAGTTGTGTTTTATTTTATTATCGCACAAAACCTATAGATTAGCTCACCCAAGGTGGAGGAAGGGCTGGGATAAACCTCTCGCAAATATAGCACGTGGGACCTTTTAGTTTTGTTTACATCTAATTAGCATTAGTAATACCATTAATTAGCACTAAACATAAATTATAATATAATTAGCACTATTTATTTTCTCACTTAATTTAGCTCTATTACTTTAATGTGAGGGTGAACTCCTCCCCCTAAATATATATATATATATATATAGGTGCGTCACTGAGCAGGGGGCCCCTTGGTAACATTTGCTACGGGCCCCGCGCTGTCTTAATCCGGCACTGTTTACCACTAAAATTTTTACAAAGAAACACAAATTCTAAGTACATGACACTATATAAAACAGTCATATCCACAACAAAACATTAGAAAAAGTAGATTAAACAAGCACTTACCTCACCTTTCCCACCTCATTTTTTAATGGAAGGACCGGGAACATCCATTACAACGATGAAATTCCCCAAGACGAAATAAAGACGAAATTCCCCGAGACGCTCACTAACTTACGATAAAAGGTCCGTAACACGGAATCAAAAACACAAGTAAAATCCAACACAAACTTATTCCACTCAGAATCAAAGAACACCAAACTTCAATCTTCATGCAATTATCACTAAATGAAAATTCTATACTTCAAATGCACCGCGTTTAATTTTCAGAATTGCCAGTTAAATTCTGATTTAAAAAAAAAAAAAAAAAAAAAAAAAAAAAAAAAACGATTTTCCAGACACCAACATGTGATAAAAAATCCAGACGATTTTCAAGTTTATGACGTCAGCTTTACATATGTTCTCCAAGGGCGGAACCCAGTGGCGTAGCGAGGGGGGGTTTGGGGTGTCAGAACCCCCCCTAAAATTTAGCTGAGTTCTATTATTGACATGAAGAATGCTATCCATAATGTAGATTATCCGTTACATCAGTGCCTGAACCCCCCTTAAAACTTTTTTCTGGCTACGTTACTGGCGGAACCAGAAACTCTTTCGGAGGAGTGCGCAAATTGTGAATATTCATTTTATCTAGTGTAAAGCCTGCTAAATATTGGTAAAAGCCCCATTTATGTAGTGTAAAAACATTTTTCTTGGAGGGGGCGCGCGCCCCTCTGCGACATCCCCCCAAAAAAAAATCAGTGGGTCCGGCCACCGCCTCAAAAGGGCCCCCTCGAAAATATGCTAACGCGGGCCCCTCTGCGAGATCCAAAAAAAACATCAGTGGGTTCGGGCGGGCCCCTCTGCGAGATCGCAAAAAAACATCAGTATGTCCGGCCACCGCCTCAAGGGGGCCCCCTCGAAAATATGCTAACGCGGGCCCCTCTGCCAGACCCAAAAAAACATCAGTGGGTCCGGCGCGGGCCCCTCTGCGAGATCCAAAAAAAAAAACATCAGTGGGTCCGGCCACCGCCTCAATAGGGCCCCCTCGAAAATATGCTAACGCGGGCCCCTCTGCGAGACCCAAAAAAAACATCAGTGGGTCCGGCCACCGCCTCAAAAGGGCCCCATCGAAAATATGCTAACGCGGGCCCCTCTACGAGACCAAAAAAAAAAACAGTGGGTCCGGACGGGCCCCTCTTCGAGATCCAAAAGAAACATCAGTGGGTCCGGGCGGGCCCCTCTGCGAGACCCAAAAAAAACATCAGTGGGTCCGGCCAACGCCTCAAAAGGGCCCCCCCGAAAATATGCTAACGCGGGCCCCTCTGCGAGATCCAAAAAAACATCAGTGGGTCCGGGCGGGCCCCTTTCGAGATCCAAAAAAACATCAGTATGTCCGGCCACCGCCTCAAAAGGGCCCCCCCGAAAATATGCTAACGCGGGCCCCTCTGCGAGACCCAAAAAAAACATCAGTGGGTCCGGCCACCACCTCAAAAGGGCCCCCTCGAAAATATGCTAACGCGGGCCCCTCTACGAGACCCAAAAAAAAACAGTGCGTCCGGACGGGCCCCTCTTCGAGATCCAAAAGAAACATCAGTGGGTCCGGGCGGGCCCCTCGGCGAGACCCAAAAAAAACATCAGTGGGTCCGGCCAACGCCTCAAAAGGGCCCCCTCGAAAATATGCTAACGCGGGCCCCTCTGCGAGATCCAAAAAAACATCAGTGGGTCCGGGCGGGCCCCTTTCGAGATCCAAAAAAAACATCAGTGGGTCCGGCCACCGCCTCAAGGGGCCCCCTCGAAAATATGCTAACGCGGGCCCCTCTGCGGGATCCAAAAAAAACATCAGTGGGTCCGGCCACCGACTCAAAAGGGCCCCCTCGAAAATATGCTAACGCGGGCCCCTCTGCGAGACCCAAAAAAAACATCAGTGGGTCCGGGCAGGCCACTCTGCAAGATCCAAAAAAAACATCAGTGTGCGCCTCAAGGGGGCCCCCTCAAATATATGCTAACGCGGGCCTCCCTGCGAGACCCAAAAAAACATCAGTGGGTCCGGCCACCGCCTCAAAAGGGCCCCCTCGAAAATATGCTAACGCGGGCCCCTCTGCGAGACCCAAAAAAAAACATCAGTGGGTCCGGCCACCGACTCAAAAGGGCCCCCTCGAAAATATGCTAACGCGGGCCCCTCTGCGGGACATAAAAAAACATCAGTGGGTCCGGGCAGGCCCCTCTGCGAAACCCAAAAAAACATCAGTGGGTCCGGGCGGGCCCCTCTGCGAGATCCAAAAAAAAACATCAGTGGGTCCGGCCACCGCCTCAAGGGGGCCCCTCAAAAATATGCTAACGCGGGCCCCTCTGCGAGACCCAAAAAAAAACATCAGTGGGTCCGGCCACCGCCTCAAAAGGGCCCCCTCGAAAATATGCTAACGCGGGCCCCACTGCGAGACCCAAAAAAAAACAACATCAGTGGGTCCGGCCACCGACTCAAAAGGGCCCCCTCGAAAATATGCTAACGCGGGCCCCTCTGCGGGACCCAAAAAAAACATCAGTGGGTCCGGGCGGGCCCCTCTGCGAGATCCAAAAGAAACATCAGTGGGTCCGGCCACCGCCTCAAGGGGGCCCCTCAAAAATATGCTAACGCGGGCCCCTCTGCGAGACCCCAAAAAAAACATCAGTGGGTCCGGCACCGCCTCAAAAGGGCCCCCTCGAAAATATGCTAACGCGGGCCCCCCTGCGAGACCGAAAAAAAAAAACATTAGTACAAGTTGAAGCAAATTAGAATAGTAGACGAAAGAACAGGAAAAAACGAAAAATAACAATAACGTATGCGCAAAACGCAAATTAACAGCTTAGTGACGTCAAATTGAGCAAGCGAATTCGTTACATTCATCTGCTTACGTCACACAGTAGCTAGATTAAAAAACAACTATAACGCATGCCCGAAAGTGCAAGAAATTTCGCATCTTTCAATAGTTCTAAATTATCCAATTTACAATATTTGACGCATTATCATTCCTTCAAAAAAAACGTCGCCAAGCTCTACACATTTCTTTATGGTTGCCAGTCAAACAACCATCGGCAGGGTACTTTACTAACGTTGAACATCGCTCACGATGTCGCCAGAACCAAGGGGCACCGGATACGGAATATAGACCATTTTTAATAACATGTATAAATTTTACGGCGCTATACTTCGATTTTTCATATAGAAATAATGCAGTTATTAAGGCGATTTTAAACGATGTATAGAATTTTCACCAAAGTAAACTTATTTAAGTTAGAGGAATTCAGCCAAATTTCAGAAAATTGAAATTCTCGCATTTTGTACATGGTAGTCAAGTGAATAAAACCCGTTATAGTTAATAATAATCTAAATAACTGCTACTTATCAATAATATACCTGCATTAAATTTTGGCGATGGAACCATATATATGATAGATAACTATTTCCCATTTTGATTACTGATAAATCAATGCTTCGAATGATTCCCTGAAAACAAAAAAATCTTGCAAAATGGTGTATGTTGGCATTCGGCGATCGAAGTACTGTGTAATAAAAAATCTGATGTGTCCAACACATGACTTCCTTGCACGTCTATTAAATCAAAAATGTTTTTTACGCACTTCCTCTAAACTTATTTGTTTGAAAGATATAAAATATCAATAATAGTAAGATATAGCGATTTCTTAGC
>JAWZYV010017262.1:5000-22500 GCA_038373885.1 Cheiracanthium punctorium
CCCCAATTCTCCCACCCTCTTGAACGGCCTGCAGCGGGAATCGAACTGTCGGTTTCGAAGCGCACAAACATTAAACTTTAGTATACAATTTGAACAGCTTGCCATATTAAATGTTATTCGAAGAAAACCTTCCAAAACGCAACTCACTCACCGAAACAAAACATTATCACGTAATGATTTCTGAATTATCACACAATGCATTCTTAGATGGCATACAATAAAATTTAATATACAATATAAACACAGTTTTTAAAATGGCAAATGTCTCTGGAAGAAAACCTTCAGAAACTCATGGCACGAACAAATACAAATTATTCTCGCATACGGGGCAGATAATGAAATGTAGTATGAATGTTATTGAAAAGAAGGAAATATTATTCAAAGAAAACCTTCGAAAGCTCAAGAGGATGGCTAATATACAATTTAAACACAGTTTTAAAATGGCAAATGTCTCTGGAAGAAAACCTTCCAAAGATATTTCCTCGCCCACCCCCAATTCTCCCACCCTCTTGAACGGCCTGCAGCGGCAATCGAACTGTCGGTTTCGAAGCGCACAAACATTAAACTTTAGTATACAATTTGAACAGCTTGCCATATTAAATGTTATTCGAAGAAAACCTTCCAAAACGCAACTCACTCACCGAATCAAAACATTATCACGTAATGATTTCTGAATTATCACACAATGCATTCTTAGATGGCATACATTAAAATTTAATATACAATATAAACACAGTTTTAAAATGGCAAATGTCTCTGGAAGAAAACCTTCCAAAACTCATGGCACGAACAAATACAAATTATTCTCGCATACGGGGCAGATAATGAAATGTAGTATGAATGTTATTGAAAAGAAGGAAATATTATTCAAAGAAAACCTTCGAAAGCTCAAGAGGATGGCTAATATACAATTTAAACACATTTTTAAAACAGCAAATATCTTTGGAAGGAAACCTTCCAAAGATATTTCCTCGCCCACCCCCAATTCTCCCACCCTCTTAAACGGCCTGCAGCGGCAATCGAACTGTCGGTTTCGAAGCGCACAAACATTAAACTTTAGTATACAATTTGAACAGCTTGCCATATTAAATGTTATTCGAAGAAAACCTTCCAAAACGCAACTCACTCACCGAAACAAAACATTATCACGTAATGATTTCTGAATTATCACACAATGCATTCTTAGATGGCATACATTAAAATTTAATATACAATATAAACACAGTTTTAAAATGGCAAATGTCTCTGGAAGAAAACCTTCCAAAACTCATGGCACGAACAAATACAAATTATTCTCGCATACGGGGCAGATAATGAAATGTAGTATGAATGTTATTGAAAAGAAGGAAATATTATTCAAAGAAAACCTTCGAAAGCTCAAGAGGATGGCTAATATACAATTTAAAACACATTTTTAAAACAGCAAATATCTTTGGAAGGAAACCTTCCAAAGATATTTCCTCGCCCACCCCCAATTCTCCCACCCTCTTAAACGGCCTGCAGCGGCAATCGAACTGTCGGTTTCGAAGCGCACAAACATTAAACTTTAGTATACAATTTGAACAGCTTGCCATATTAAATGTTATTCGAAGAAAACCTTCCAAAACGCAACTCACTCACCGAAACAAAACATTATCACGTAATGATTTCTGAATTATCACACAATGCATTCTTAGATGGCATACATTAAAATTTAATATACAATATAAACACAGTTTTAAAATGGCAAATGTCTCTGGAAGAAAACCTTCCAAAACTCATGGCACGAACAAATACAAATTATTCTCGCATACGGGGCAGATAATGAAATGTAGTATGAATGTTATTGAAAAGAAGGAAATATTATTCAAAGAAAACCTTCGAAAGCTCAAGAGGATGGCTAATATACAATTTAAACACAGTTTTTAAAACGGCAAATATCTCTGGAAGGAAAACCTTCCAAAGATATTTCCTCGCCCACCCCCAATTCTCCCACCCTCTTGAACGGCCTGCAGCGGCAATCGAACTGTCGGTTTCGAAGCGCACAAACATTAAACTTTAGTATACAATTTGAACAGCTTGCCATATTAAATGTTATTCGAAGAAAACCTTCCAAAACACAACTCACTCACCGAATCAAAACATTATCACGTAATGATTTCTGAATTATCACACAATGCATTCTTAGATGGCATACATTAAAATTTAATATACAATATAAACACAGTTTTAAAATGGCAAATGTCTCTGGAAGAAAACCTTCCAAAACTCATGGCACGAACAAATACAAATTATTCTCGCATACGGGGCAGATAATGAAATGTAGTATGAATGTTATTGAAAAGAAGGAAATATTATTCAAAGAAAACCTTCGAAAGCTCAAGAGGATGGCTAATATACAATTTAAACACAGTTTTAAAATGGCAAATGTCTCTGGAAGAAAACCTTCCAAAGATATTTCCTCGCCCACCCCCAATTCTCCCACCCTCTTGAACGGCCTGCAGCGGCAATCGAACTGTCGGTTTCGAAGCGCACAAACATTAAACTTTAGTATACAATTTGAACAGCTTGCCATATTAAATGTTATTCGAAGAAAACCTTCCAAAACGCAACTCACTCACCGAAACAAAACATTATCACGTAATGATTTCTGAATTATCACACAATGCATTCTTAGATGGCATACATTAAAATTTAATATACAATATAAACACAGTTTTAAAATGGCAAATGTCTCTGGAAGAAAACCTTCCAAAACTCATGGCACGAACAAATACAAATTATTCTCGCATACGGGGCAGATAATGAAATGTAGTATGAATGTTATTGAAAAGAAGGAAATATTATTCAAAGAAAACCTTCGAAAGCTCAAGAGGATGGCTAATATACAATTTAAACACAGTTTTAAAATGGCAAATGTCTCTGGAAGAAAACCTTCCAAAGATATTTCCTCGCCCACCCCCAATTCTCCCACCCTCTTGAACGGCCTGCAGCGGCAATCGAACTGTCGGTTTCGAAGCGCACAAACATTAAACTTTAGTATACAATTTGAACAGCTTGCCATATTAAATGTTATTCGAAGAAAACCTTCCAAAACGCAACTCACTCACCGAAACAAAACATTATCACGTAATGATTTCTGAATTATCACACAATGCATTCTTAGATGGCATACATTAAAATTTAATATACAATATAAACACAGTTTTAAAATGGCAAATGTCTCTGGAAGAAAACCTTCCAAAACTCATGGCACGAACAAATACAAATTATTCTCGCATACGGGGCAGATAATGAAATGTAGTATGAATGTTATTGAAAAGAAGGAAATATTATTCAAAGAAAACCTTCGAAAGCTCAAGAGGATGGCTAATATACAATTTAAACACAGTTTTAAAATGGCAAATGTCTCTGGAAGAAAACCTTCCAAAGATATTTCCTCGCCCACCCCCAATTCTCCCACCCTCTTGAACGGCCTGCAGCGGCAATCGAACTGTCGGTTTCGAAGCGCACAAACATTAAACTTTAGTATACAATTTGAACAGCTTGCCATATTAAATGTTATTCGAAGAAAACCTTCCAAAACACAACTCACTCACCGAATCAAAACATTATCACGTAATGATTTCTGAATTATCACACAATGCATTCTTAGATGGCATACATTAAAATTTAATATACAATATAAACACAGTTTTAAAATGGCAAATGTCTCTGGAAGAAAACCTTCCAAAACTCATGGCACGAACAAATACAAATTATTCTCGCATACGGGCAGATAATGAAATGTAGTATGAATGTTATGAAAAGAAGGAAATATTATTCAAAGAAAACCTTCGAAAGCTCAAGAGGATGGCTAATATACAATTTAAACACAGTTTTAAAATGGCAAATGTCTCTGGAAGAAAACCTTCCAAAGATATTTCCTCGCCACCCCAATTCTCCCACCCTCTTGAACGGCCTGCAGCGGCAATCGAACTGTCGGTTTCGAAGCGCACAAACATTAACTTTAGTATACAATTTGAACAGCTTGCCATATTAAATGTTATTCGAAGAAAACTTCCAAAACACACTCACTCACCGAATCAAAACATTATCACGTAATGATTCTGAATTATCACACAATGCATTCTTAGATGGCATACATTAAAATTAATATACAATATAAACACAGTTTTAAAATGGCAAATGTCTCTGGAAGAAACCTTCCAAAACTCATGCACGAACAAATACAAATTACTCCTGGCAAAAGTAAGAGAAATATTATTCAAAGAAAACCTTCGAAAGCTCAAGAGGATGGCTAATATACAATTTAAACACAGTTTAAAATGGCAAATGTCTCTGGAAGAAAACTTCAAAGATATTTCCTCGCCACCGCCAATTCTCCACCCTCGTGAACGCCTGCAGCGGCAATCGAACTGTCGGTTCGAAGCGCACAAACATTAAACTTTAGTCTACAATTTGAACACTGACCATTGACATGTCAGCGAGAGAACCTTCCATGCCTGCAACTCACGACGAAATAAAAAACGCGAAGATTCTGAGTATACACAATGCCTTCTTAGCTGGCACCATTCCAATCTAAATACAAAAACACAGTCATAAAATGGCAAATTCTCTGGAAGAAAACGTTCAAAACTCATGGCACGTCAAAACAAATACTCGCTCCGGAGGGAAAGAAAAAGAACAAGTCGGAAGTGGAGGATGTTCGCAAGTGGCATGGCGTAAGGGGAGGGGCTCCCATACAAAGGCATGTGCCCCCCCTGGATCCCCTGCTGCTGCCTACTTTGATTATTAGAATAATTCGTTAAAACACAAAAGACTAAAATTTACCCTTGCCATGGGTATACTAAACCAAAGGGAAAACAATCATCAGAAACTCGACAACGTTCATACGTGTCGATCACTCATCCCCTCAGAAATGCGAAATTCATTCATCTCGACAATTTAAATTCACGGAACCATTGACAGTCAGCAGAGTGAGCTTCGCTGTCTTGCAAACTCCGAGAAATAAAATAACGCGAACATACGAGTATAGTTACCTTCCTTTCGTCTCGCACCATCCCCAAGCGCAGAAAAAACACCGGCGCACTAATGTCAGGCAATTCTAAAAGCAAGCGTTCACATGCCACTCGTCAAAACCACCGTCCTCCGGAGGGAAAAAAAAAAACAAGTCGGAAGTGGGGGATGTTCGCAGTGGCATGGCGTAAGGGGGGGGCTCCCATACCCAGGCATGTGCCCCCCCTGGATCCCCTGCTGCTGCCTAATTTGATTATTAGAATAATTCGTTAAAACACAAAAGATTAAAATTTACCCTTGCCATGGGTATACTAAACCAAAGGGAAAACAATCATCAGAAACTCGACAACGTTCATACGTGTCGATCACTCATCCCCTCAGAAATGCGAAATTCATTCATCTCGACAATTTAAATTCACGGAACCATTGACAGTCAGCAGAGTGAGCTTCGCTGCCTTGCAAACTCCGAGAAATAAAATAACGCGAACATACGAGTATAGTTACCTTCCTTTCGTCTCGCACCATCCCCAAGCGCAGAAAAAACACCGGCGCACTAATGTCAGGCAATTCTAAAAGCAAGCGTTCACATGCCACTCGTCAAAACCACCGTCCTCCGGAGGGAAAAAAAAAACAAGTCGGAAGTGGGGGATGTTCGCAGTGGCATGGCGTAAGGGGGGGGGCTCCCATACCCAGGCATGTGCCCCCCCTGGATCCCCTGCTGCTGCCTAATTTGATTATTAGAATAATTCGTTAAAACACAAAAGATTAAAATTTACCCTTGCCATGGGTATACTAAACCAAAGGGAAAACAATCATCAGAAACTCGACAACGTTCATACGTGTCGATCACTCATCCCCTCAGAAATGCGAAATTCATTCATCTCGACAATTTAAATTCACGGAACCATTGACAGTCAGCAGAGTGAGCTTCGCTGCCTTGCAAACTCCGAGAAATAAAATAACGCGAACATACGAGTATAGTTACTTTCCTTTCGTCTCGCACCATCCCCAAGCGCAGAAAAAACACCGGCGCACTAATGTCAGGCAATTCTAAAAGCATGCGTTCACATGCCACTCGTCAAAACCACCGTCCTCCGGAGGGAAAAAAAATCAAGTCTTAAGTGGGGGATGTTCGCAGAGGCATGGCGTAAGGGGGGGCTCCCATCCCCAAGTGTATGCCCCCCCCTGGATCCCGTGATTATTACTTTGATTATTAGAATAATTCTTTAAAACACAAAAGATTAAAATTTACCCTTGCCATGGGTATACTAAACCAAAACCTATTAATACAGGGAAAACAATCATCAGAAACTCGACAACGTTCATACATATCAATCACTCATCTCCTCGGAAATGTGAAATTCATTCATTTTGACAATTTAAATTAATGGCACCATTCACAGTCAGTAGATTGAGCATCGATGCCTTGCAAACTCCGAGAAATAAAATAAAATAACTCGAGCATCCCAGTAGTTACCTTCGTTTCGTCTCCCACCATCCCCAAGCGCAGAAAAAACACTCGCACATTCTTTTTTCATTTACTTTTTATTAAATTGGCTTAAGGAAAAAAATTAACTAAAATTCATTAAAAGCAGTGCTAACCAGTCTGCGATAAAATTTTCTTAGTCTCCATTTCAAAGAGTACACTTCGAATATGAACGATTTTCTGTTGATTCACGCTTGTACAGTCGGTAGAGCATGCGGCTCGAGAACTGGCAGTCTTGCGTTCGAATCTGCCTTCTGCCGAGTGAGGCAGGGGGGGGGGGGGGGTTGGGGGGGGGGGGCGGGGGGGGGGGGGGGTACGGCTAAGGACAAAAAATACACCCACACATCACTCATCAAAATTTAAATTCCAGTGGAAAAAAAAAAAAAAAAAAAAAAAAAAAAAAAAACTCAACAATGTTCATGCGTTCTTCCAAAAATGAATAACATTTAATATGATAAAACTGTTTACATTGCACATTAAATTTTAATGTACATTAAATTTTAATGGGGGTACGGCTAAGGACAAAAAATACATCCACACATCACTCATCAAAATCTAAATTAAAAAAAAAAAAAAAAAAACAATGTTCATGCGTTCTGCTAAAAATGAATAACATTTAATATGGTAAAACTGTTTACATCGTACATTAAATTTTAATGTTTGTCTGCCATTCAAGAATTAATTAAGTGATGATACTTTGATCCCGTGTGTGCCTTTTGTTTTGGATTAAATCTCTTCTGGAAACGCGTGGAAACTTTTTGCTTTTAAACGATTTTGCATCAGCTCTGGAATTTTTAGACTGCCGCATTGAGCCTCGAACCCACGACTCAATGCATGCCTCAAACCCAGGCCGCATTGAGCCATTAACCCACGAATGTGGCCGTCGTGTGTTCGATTCCCAGCTGTGGAATTTTTTGCATAGATGGTAAAAAATAAAATCAGCCTAAACACTCGATATTGCCTAATAACTTGAAAGGTTGAGGACGGCTAAGGACAAAAAATACATCCACACATCACTCATGAAAATTTAAATTCCAGTGGAAAAAAAAAAAAAAAAACTCAACAATGTTCATGCGTTCTTCTAAAAATGAATAACATTTAATATGGTAAAACTGTTTACATTGTACATTAAATTTTAATGTTTGTCTGCCATTCAAGAATTAATTAAGTGATGATACTTTGATCCCGTGTGTGCCTTTTCTTTTGGATTAAATCTCTTCTGGAAACTTTTTGCTTTTAAACGATTTTGCATCAGCTCTGGAATTTTTAGACTGCCGCATTGAGCCTCGAACCCACGACTCAATGCATGCATCGAACCCAGGCCGCAATGAGCCACTAACCCACGAATGTGGCAGTCGTGTGTTCGATTCCCAGCTGTGGAATTTTTCGCATAGATGGTAAAAAATAAAATCAGCCTAAACACTCGATATTGCCTAATAACTTGAAAGGTTGAGGACGGCTAAGGACAAAAAATACATCCACACATCACTCATCAAAATTTAAATTCCAGTGGGAAAAAAAAAAAAAAAAAAAAAAAAAAAAAAACAAAAACAATGTTCATGCGTTCTTCTAAAAATGAATAACATTTAATATGGTAAAACTGTTTACATTGTACATTAAATTTTAATGGGGGTACGGCTAAGGACAAAAATTACATCCACACATCACTCATCAAAATCTAAATTCCAGTGGAAAAAAAAAAAAAAAAAAAAAAAACTCAACAATGTTCATGCGTTCTTCTAAAAATGAATAACATTTAATATGGTAAAACTGTTTACATTGTACATTAAATTTTAATGTTTGTCTGCCATTCAAGAATTAATTAAGTGATGATACTTTGATCCCATGTGTGCCTTTTGTTTTGGATTAAATCTTTTCTGGAAACGCGTGGAAACTTTTTGCTTTTAAACGATTTTGCATCAGCTCTGGAATTTTTAGACTGCCGCATTGAGCCTCGAACCCACGACTCAATGCATGCCTCGAACCCAGGCCGCATTGAGCCACTAACCCACGAATGTGGCAGTCGTGTGTTCGATTCCCAGTTGTGGAATTTTTCGCATAGATGGTAAAAAATAAAATCAGCCTAAACACTCGATATTGCCTAATAACTTGAAAGGTTGATAGAAACACTTTCTAAAATATGTATAAATTCCGCAGCGTAACGGAGTTGTCACGAATTAATTGTTTCATCTGTTCCATCTGTGGTTTGCAGAGGAAGATGATAAATGTCAACGGTTCTAATGCGAGAAATTTCATCTGGGAATCGTCCCAGAGTAGCTCAGTCGTAAAGCACCCGCACGTTATGCGGCATACATGGGTTCGATTCCTAGCTCTGGAATTTTTGGACTGCCGCATTGAGTCTCGAACACACGACTCAATGCATGCCTCGAACCCACGCCGCATTGAGCCTCTAACCCAGGAATGCTTCAGTCGTGGGTTCGATTCCCAGCTCGAATTTTTCGCATAGTTGGTAAAAAATAAAATCAGCCTAAACACTCCAAATTGCCTAATAAATTTGCACGTTTTATGATTACATTAGCATAGTTAGAGTGTCGGCTATCAAAACCAGTTATAAATTGATTCATTAGGGTTTTTTGGGGGGTGTGTCATAACCCTCATGATGAATTTTTTGGCATACAAAATGTATATTCTTTGTTACATTATCAAACACACGTGTACATATATATGAGTTGTAGTAGCCGTAACCCTCCCTATGAAAAATTTCTGGCTACGCCCATGATTACAATAGCTTAGTTACAATATCAGCTATCAAAATAAGTTACAAATTCAGTTATAAAAAATTTAAAAAATACATGTAATGGAACATAAATTTAAATTTTAAAATAGCTTTTTACCTTATATGATTACACTAGCTGCGTGACCGCCCATTCTTCGAACAGTAAGAAACGGAAATTTTCCTCACATGTGTAATTCGAATTAATTCCAGGGATGTGGAATCTAGAAAAGAAAAAATATTTTAATCTTGACTTAAAGTTTGCATCATATGTACTAACATGAGATCATTGCAATATAATGACACAAAAAATATTATGTCAGCGGCATTCGCTATCCAAAAAGTGAAAAGTTTCACCGTTTCAGTGAACTTCTCACTTTGAAAAATGTCTCATTTCCACTTAATGCTGTTTTTTAGGGTCACGTTTCAGTAATAAATACTTCAGACACTACATAAAACAGACACTTTTAAAAAAATTTTAAATTACATCACCCTCTCTTGCAGCCCTTTACAAAAAGAAAAGAGATAAGACTGCGCTATTAATGAATGTCATTTTATCTCTCATCACCCTTTATTGAAAAAATGCGACATAATTTTACATGCATTTAAATACTATTAGTTCACAACAGCTTTAATCTATTGTTACAATATTTTGTAAGCTATAGAATATGCATCACATGTATTTTCCCTAAATAGGTTACATTCATTAAAATTCCAACATAGGGTTACCAGGCAAAATACGCAAAAGATGAGCGATAAAATGACAAAGTCAATTAATATCGTTTTAATATGGCAATAATGAAACTAAAAAATTTGTGGGGTTCAGGGGGATCTACCCCTGACGAGGCTCGAACTGCCAAGTTTTTTTTTTTATAGAGGCTTTAAAATTGTTTTTCTAGATTATGCAGTTTAATTTCTCTTTTCACAAATAAATCAAGTATCTATAAGCGGAAATCAAGCGAAGCAAAGAAATTGTCTGTGTAGACATAAGAATATCTATGTACAGAAAACGAAATCTTTGGAATGGGAAAGTTTTTTCACAATTTCAGAAGAGCGCTGGTTGTAATTGGTTCACAACCGACTTCTAGTCGTATAATAACAGCAGTATTTGGCACATTTTGGCTTCAAGTATAAGGCAATAAACAACAGATGTTCTGTTGGGGTCTGACCCGCAGTAATCTCCTGCATCCGGAAACTAGCACGTTACGGCGCGGAAGGCGATAACTGTCAACCGCGCAGGAAAATACTTTGGCACCTGGCTCGCGCTGAAGGAAGAGGATTACGCTTGCACTCGCAGTTGGTGTGCATGTAGGATGGCTTAGCTCCAGCGACCGACCAAATGTGGCATGCTTAATTCTTTATCGTTTCAGTGTGTAACATAAATTCGTAGAAGTTTTAAAATAAATATGGTTTAAGTGTTGATATGTGTAATGTTTAATTATTTAATAATTTTGTATTAGCAACCTTCTAAAGACTCACTTTTCGTATTGCATTTAATTGAGCCGTAATGTAACGGCCATCCTTTCTCAGCTGACAGTTCTCTCTCCTACGCTGATATTTTGTTCTCTTCTAGAAAATTCAGCGATCTCTTGGCGGAGACCGTGGCTTAGCTTGGTGACATCATCGCGGCACGGAGCAGCCTGAATGTAGCTTCACGAGATTCCTGAAAAGAAGAAAGGAGGGTAAATAAAGGCTGTAAAATAACTGAAATAAAATAATACTGTGTAATCTAGGAAAACTATTTCAGACGATTTGGGATTGCAATTGTCCCTTCAAAGCCTGATGACAGTGACTTATGTCACTCAAACGACACACTTTATTACTCTCGGAAATAAAATGGATCGGAAAGTACCGAAAAATCTCTCTAAAATTAGGGAACGAGTAGATTTTTATTCTTTAAATGTAGTGCAGATTTCTTTCTACATATTTATGAAAAAGTACAAGAAGATCGTAAAAGCAGTGTAGATGATATTTTGCTTTTTAATCTTCTAAAGGGTTTTGTCTGTTGAAATTATTTCCTTTTTACGGTAACCTCTACCCGCGATCCCACTAGAGGAAGCAGTGATCGGAACCCAGACCAGCGCGTCGGAGAAGAATCAGTGGGGTAAAGCTAACCTGTTTCAGCACCGGCTAAACCGACCTCAATTTCCTTATTAGTGGGTGAACAATCCAACACAATACGAATTCTGCTTCATAATGATAGGAAATCCAGAATTTGAAGGGTTAAAACACTTAGGAGTCGTTTTTCCAGATAACGTCGTTTAACTTTTTTTTCATTAAAAATGATCGTCTGCTTGAAGCATCAATACAAGAGGGGTTAAATGCAAACCGAAATCTGTCGAAAAAAGTTAAACGACGTTATCTGGAAAAACAATTTTAAACGAATTGGAATCTCAGTTTTCTCTTCAAAGCCTGTAAACCATGATTGGAGTATGATGTCATTGTCACTCGAAACAGCTTCACTCGAAACAGCGCGTTGTCGAGCAAACAATACACCTTTTTTTTTTTTTTTTTTTTTTTTAATTTACTTTCGGAAATAAAATGGTGCTGAAAAAAACGAAAAAAAAACTTTAAAATAGGGAAATGGGTAGATTTTGAGATTTTTAAAGTAGCGCAGACTTCTTTCTACATTTTTATACGTAATTTTGATATACTTGAAGCGGATAGCACAAACTGTGCAGATGTTCTTTCGCTTTTTTTTTTTTCTCTAAAGAGTAATGGCAGTAAGTTTTATCTTCTAGTGGTTGTCCGGAATCGTTATGAGTGAATGATTGATTCAGTGATAAGCGTATGATCAATTCAAAAAATTACAAAATCTTCAATATTCTCATTAGTAGTTACGTACAATCCCGGCGGTCATTTTGACGAAACAATTTTTGCTTCAAATGTGCTGGCAAACTGTTGCCAAACATCAGTGGCGTATCCATAAATTTTTCATGGGGGGGTTACGACTACTGCAACTCACATATATGCATACATGTCTGTGATAAGGGAGTGAAGAATATAAATTTTGTATGGCACAAAATTTCTCAAGGAGGCTAGTTATTTATTACGTCATCCATAAACATTTACAATGGATATTATTTGATTATTTTTCATTTCGAAAGTTTAGAAACAGAAAAAAGTTCGAAATGGTTAAGGAGGTTATTGACCGAACACCATGAAATTTGGTATACTCAAGTCTTTCGTCAAGGAGAAGATTTTTATGCTATACATTTTCCTCTAGCTCGCCGCTAGATGGTGCTGCAGGACGTCGAATTCTGTTCAACCGCTCGCTATGAAAAAAACCGTTCGATCTAGCTTGACGAAAATTGGTACGTGGGGATATTTGAACACGGAGAATTTTTTTACACAATCCATTTTGCCAGAACTTGCCGCAAGGTGGCGCTGAAGAGCATCGAATTCTATTCCGTCGGACCGCTTGCTGTGAAAATTAGTACACATGGATATTTGAGGACGTACAATACTTTTACACTTTCCGTTTTTCTGTAACTTGATGCTAGATTGCGCTGCAGAATGTCGACTTCTATTCTGTTTAACTTAAGGTGACCAGATTTTTGTAGTCAGAATCGGGGACATGTCCCCGATTCTGGCAACAAAACTGGGGACATTTATAATTAATGCAATAATTAACAGCAATTTAATTGAAAAACAATGCAATAATTAAAAAATTGTCCCCAGTTCCATTTTTACATTCTGGGGACAATTTGAAAAACGTCCTGAAAATGGAGACTGTCCCCAGAAAATGGGGACGTTTGGTCACCTTAGTTTAACTGCGTGCTATGAAAATACCGTTGAAGGCATTTTGACGAAAATATGTGCGCATGGATATTTGAACACGGAGAATATTTTTACACTATCCATTTTCCTCTAGCTCGCCGCTAGGTGGCGCTGCAGAAAGTCGAATTCTCTTCAACCGCTCGCTCTGAGAATACCGTTCTATCTATCTCGACAAAAATTGGTACGAAGGGATATTTGAACACGGAGAATATTTTTAAGCAATCCATTTTGCCATAACTTGCCGCAAGGTGGCGCTGAAGAGCATCGAATTCTATTCCGTCGGACCGCTTGCTGTGAAAATTAGTACACATGGATATTTGAGGACGTACAATACTTTTACACTTTCCGTTTTTCTGTAACTTGACGCTAGATTGCGCTGCAGAATGTCGACTTCTATTCCGTTCAACTGCGTGCTACGAAAATACCGTTCAAGCGATTTTGACGAAAATTTGTGCGCATGGATATTTGAACACGGAGAATATTTTTACACTATCCATTTTCCTCTAGCTCGCCGCTAGGTGGCGCTGCAGAACGTCGAATTCTGTTCAACCGCTCGCTGTGAGAATACCGTTCTATCTATCTTGACGAAAATTGGTACGTAGGGATATTTGAACACGGAGAATATTTTTACGCAATCCATTTTGCCATAACTTGCCGCAAGGTGGCGCTGAAGAGCGTCGGGTTCTATTCCGTCGGACCGCTTGCTGTGAAAATACCGTTCAACAGATTCCGATGAAAATTGGTACTGACGGATATTTGCGCACGGAGAACGCTTTTGCGCTATCCGTTTTTCTGTAACTTGACGCTAGGTGGCGCTGCAGAACGACGATTTCTATTCCGTTCAACTGCGTGCTACGAAAATACCGTTCAAGGGATTTTGACGAAAATTTGTGCGCTTGGATATTGGAACACGGAGAATATTTTCACACTATCCATTTTCCTCTAGGCGGCGCTGCAGAGCGTCGAATTCTGTTCAACCGCTCGCTGTGAAAAAAACGTTCGATCGATCTTGACGAAAATTCGTACCTAGGGATATTTAAACACGGAGAATATTTTTACGCAGTCCATTTTGCCATAAATTGCCGCAAGGTGACGCTGAAGAGCGTCGGGTTCTATTCCTTCGGACCGCTTGCTGTGAAAATACCGTTCAACAGATTCCGATGAAAATTGGTACGAACGGATATTTGCGCACGGAGAACGCTTTTGCGCTATCCGTTTTTCTGTAACTTGACGCTAGGTGGCGCTGCAGAACGAAGATTTCTATTCCGTTCAACTGCGTGCTACGAAAATACCGTTCAAGGGATTTTGACGAAAATTTGTGCGCTTGGATATTGGAACACGGAGAATATTTTCACACTATCCATTTTCCTCTAGGCGGCGCTGCAGAGCGTCGATTTCTATTCCGTTCAACTGCGTGCTACGAAAATACCGTTCAAGCGATTTTGACGAAAATTTGTGCGCTTGGATATTGGAACACGGAGAATATTTTCACACTATCCATTTTCCTCTAGGCGGCGCTGCAGAGCGTCGAATTCTGTTCAACCGCTCGCTGTGACAAAACCGTTGGATCTATCTTGACGAAAATTCGTACCTAGGGATATTTAAACACGGAGAATATTTTTACGCAGTCCATTTTGCCATAAATTGCCGCAAGGTGGCGCTGAAGAGCGTCGGGTTCTATTCCGTTGGACCGCTTGCTGTGAAAATACCGTTTTTGATGAAAATTAGTACGCATGGACATTTGAGGACGTACGATAGTTTTAGATTAGCCGTTCTGCTTAAACTCGACGCTAGACGGCGCTGCAGCGCATAAACTTCTATGCCGTTGGACCGATCGGCATACAATTTTTTATAATTGCACATTTGAGAGAGAAGAATATATTCTCTGTTACTTTTGATCTTAATCACCACTAGGTGGCGCTGCAGCGCATCAACTTCGATACCGATGGGCCGACCGCTATAAAAATTTTATACTGACACATTTGAGCATGGAGAATACACTCTGACTTCATTTAGGTGTTACTCACTACTAGGTGGCGCTGCAGCGCATCAACTTCGATACCGCTGGGCCGACCGCTATAAAAATTTTATACTGACACATTTGAGCATGGAGAATATACTCTGACTTCATTTAGATGTTACTCACTACTAGGTGGCGCTGCAGCGCATCAACTTCGATACCGCTGGGCCGACCGCTATAAAAATTTTCTACTGACATATTTGAGCATGGAGAATATACTCTGACTTCATTTAGATGTTACTCACTGCTAGGTGGCGCTGCAGCGCATCAACTTCGATACCGCTGGGCCGACCGCTATAAAAATTTTATACTGACACATTTGAGCATGGAGAATATACTCTGACTTCATTTAGGTGTTACTCACTACTAGGTGGCGCTGCAGCGCATCAACTTCGATACCGCTGGGCCGACCGCTATAAAAATTTTATACTGACACATTTGAGCATGGAGAATATACTCTGACTTCATTTAGATGTTACTCACTACTAGGTGGCGCTGCAGCGCATCAACTTCGATACCGCTGGGCCGACCGCTATAAAAATTTTCTACTGACATATTTGAGCATGGAGAATATACTCTGACTTCATTTAGATGTTACTCACTGCTAGGTGGCGCTGCAGCGCATCAACTTCGATACCGCTGGGCCGACCGCTATAAAAATTTTATACTGACACATTTGAGCATGGAGAATATACTCTGACTTCATTTAGGTGTTACTCACTACTAGGTGGCGCTGCAGCGCATCAACTTCAGGACTATGCAGCGGATCGTCATGAAAATTCATAGCGGCGGATCTCTAAACCTTACTCTGCCCCTTTTAGAGTGTAGGGAAGGGCTTTAAGAGCCTTTGAACACCAGAACGCGCAAAAGAATTTCCAAGAGAATTTCTGTGTGTTCGCGTGTTCCGATGGCTTCTGTTCGTGTTCAGAGGGCAAGTTTTAAAATCCTATGACGCTGGAAAAAGTTTCAAAGTTCCGAAAAAAAAATATTGCCGGATAACCGCGAAACTTTTCGAACGATGCCGTTTAAGTGTGGGGAAGAGCTTCATGAACCTCTGAACACCAGAACGTGCGAAAAAATTTTGCGTAAATTTCTGTGTGTTAGCGTGCTCCGATGGATTGCGTTCGTGTTCAGAAGGCAGGTTTTAATCCTATGACGCTGTAAAAAGTTTCAAAGTTACGAAAAAAAAAAAACTTTGCCGGATAATCGCGAAACTTTTCGGACGATGCCTTTTAAGTGTAGGGAAGGGCGTCGAGAGCCTCTAAACACCAAAACGTGTGAAAAAAAATTTAAGCGAGTTTATTTTATCAAAGTTCAAATATAGTAGTACGAAGAAAAAATTTTGGAAGGACAAAAGTGCGAGACCACGATACCTCGAAATTAATGCGGAAAACTCCGGTCAAACAGCATATGATTTTCGAGGATTACGATTTTGCGCATCGTGGACATATTTGGCACCGGAAGTATCGGCGGAAGTCGACGTCGTTTCCGGCGGCCATTTTTTGTTGATGCAGCACTTTCGCGTTACATGTGGAGCAGGTGGTGTCTGTGAGAAGACAAGAGGATTGGGGTTTCGGCCTCTTTTCCGATTGTTTTCTCATACGGCTTGCAGTTTCAACTAACGGTCACCGTATGGGAATTGCAAGTCGTCGACAAGTCGATCGAGACTTTCTGTCTCGAATTGAAAAGACTTTGAGTGTCCGGCGCCCGACTGGCGCTCCACTCCTGCCTGCCCCGCAATCTCAGTCTTCCACGGCGAATCTTCCAGAGTCTCGGACTGAGTGCCGCAGTCTCTGAAGGAGGAGCGTGTTGAGATGAAGGGTTTTCTGCCCCTGCGTCCGACGCACAAACCGCTCGACGCCCACGTACGCAAACCTCCCGGCGCTGATGCCGGCGGGGACGTCGTGAGTTTCGAACTGCTACCGAACGCGATGACGAGAATCTCTCGCACGTGGTGATAAAACGTGGATCCCGCCGTCGCTGCGGGGTCCGCGCCTCTCCCTTCGGAGAGGCGCGCCACGAGTTCGGGATTCGAGTCGGCTGCGATTCGAACCTTCTCTTTGACGGAGAAGATACCTGGTTGATCCTGCCAGTAGTCATATGCTTGTCTCAAAGATTAAGCCATGCATGTCTAAGTACATGCCGTATTAAGGCGAAACCGCGAATGGCTCATTAAATCAGTTATGGTTCCTTGGATCGTACCTTACTACTTGGATAACTGTGGCAATTCTAGAGCTAATACATGCAGCAGAGCTCCGACCTTCGGGGACGAGCGCTTTTATTAGACCAAAACCAATCGGACTTCGGTCCGTAAACTGTGGTGACTCTGTATAACTTTGGGCTGATCGCACGGGCCCGTCCCGGCGACGTATCTTTCAAGTGTCTGCCTTATCAACTTTCGATGGTAGGTTACGCGCCTACCATGGTCGTAACGGGTAACGGGGAATCAGGGTTCGATTCCGGAGAGGGAGCCTGAGAAACG
>JAWZYV010017262.1:30000-31784 GCA_038373885.1 Cheiracanthium punctorium
AAATGGCAAATGTCTCTGGAAGAAAACCTTCCAAAACTCATGGCACGAACAAATACAAATTATTCTCGCATACGGGGCAGATAATGAAATGTAGTATGAATGTTATTGAAAAGAAGGAAATATTATTCAAAGAAAACCTTCGAAAGCTCAAGAGGATGGCTAATATACAATTTAAACACAGTTTTAAAACGGCAAATGTCTCTGGAAGAAAACCTTCCAAAGATATTTCCTCGCCCACCCCCAATTCTCCCACCCTCTTGAACGGCCTGCAGCGGCAATCGAACTGTCGGTTTCGAAGCGCACAAACATTAAACTTTAGTATACAATTTGAACAGCTTGCCATATTAAATGTTATTCGAAGAAAACCTTCCAAAACGCAACTCACTCACCGAATCAAAACATTATCACGTAATGATTTCTGAATTATCACACAATGCATTCTTAGATGGCATACATTAAAATTTAATATACAATATAAACACAGTTTTAAAATGGCAAATGTCTCTGGAAGAAAACCTTCCAAAACTCATGGCACGAACAAATACAAATTATTCTCGCATACGGGGCAGATAATGAAATGTAGTATGAATGTTATTGAAAAGAAGGAAATATTATTCAAAGAAAACCTTCGAAAGCTCAAGAGGATGGCTAATATACAATTTAAACACATTTTTAAAACAGCAAATATCTTTGGAAGGAAACCTTCCAAAGATATTTCCTCGCCCACCCCCAATTCTCCCACCCTCTTAAACGGCCTGCAGCGGCAATCGAACTGTCGGTTTCGAAGCGCACAAACATTAAACTTTAGTATACAATTTGAACAGCTTGCCATATTAAATGTTATTCGAAGAAAACCTTCCAAAACGCAACTCACTCACCGAAACAAAACATTATCACGTAATGATTTCTGAATTATCACACAATGCATTCTTAGATGGCATACATTAAAATTTAATATACAATATAAACACAGTTTTAAAATGGCAAATGTCTCTGGAAGAAAACCTTCCAAAACTCATGGCACGAACAAATACAAATTATTCTCGCATACGGGGCAGATAATGAAATGTAGTATGAATGTTATTGAAAAGAAGGAAATATTATTCAAAGAAAACCTTCGAAAGCTCAAGAGGATGGCTAATATACAATTTAAACACATTTTTAAAACAGCAAATATCTTTGGAAGAAAACCTTCCAAAGATATTTCCTCGCCCATCCCCAATTCTCCCACCCTCTTAAACGGCCTGCAGCGGCAATCGAACTGTCGGTTTCGAAGCGCACAAACATTAAACTTTAGTATACAATTTGAACAGCTTGCCATATTAAATGTTATTCGAAGAAAACCTTCCAAAACGCAACTCACTCACCGAAACAAAACATTATCACGTAATGATTTCTGAATTATCACACAATGCATTCTTAGATGGCATACATTAAAATTTAATATACAATATAAACACAGTTTTAAAATGGCAAATGTCTCTGGAAGAAAACCTTCCAAAACTCATGGCACGAACAAATACAAATTATTCTCGCATACGGGGCAGATAATGAAATGTAGTATGAATGTTATTGAAAAGAAGGAAATATTATTCAAAGAAAACCTTCGAAAGCTCAAGAGGATGGCTAATATACAATTTAAACACAGTTTTAAAATAGCAAATGTCTCTGGAAGAAAACCTTCCAAAGATATTTCCTCGCCCACCCCAATTCTCCCACCCTCTTGAACGGCCTGCAGCGGCAATCGAACTGTCGGTTTCGAAGCGCACAAACATTAAACTTTA